>JABSSW010000066.1:0-218717 GCA_018902385.1 Physcia stellaris
GTCTGTCTGTTTGTCGTCAACATTTTCTGTTCAATAGTTTGCAGTCAATCAGAACGCGCCGATTAATAAGAACTCGAAAGTTCAAATTCGAGAAATTTGAAACAACGTATGTTTTAAATCGATATCGCTCTTGCTGTTTTTGCTTTTGCTTGATTCTGAAACATCGATCGTTTCATCATACTAATTTGCAAATATCTTCGCGATCAAAATTCTCAACAAGATTCATTTCGATTGCTTTGACATATATATTCTGTTATCGCTCTCGTTTTCTGTTTTCGAATTTATCTCTTCACGTTTATCGCATCTACGTGGAATTTTCAGCGTCAATCATGATCAGACAGATATCTAGATCACAATCAATGATTTTCGCAATGTCGATCGATAGAAAGAATGAATATTCGCTTCGAGACGAAACTTGAAGAAGAAAGAAAATAGTGTTACGAGCATGTTTGAGAAAGAATCTCGATTGAGATTTTATCTTATCAGCCTTTGAAGTTCATATGAAACTAATGTGATTTGACGCACGATCTACTTTTTGACATTCGATGCATCGTGTACATATTTGCTTTCTAAATCAAATATTCGTTTTTCTTGTTATTGACTCATACGATGTTCGATAACGATCAATTCGATCAATTGACACGATATTGAAAACGATTGTAATAATATCGAAATTTCAAAATATCGATGTTTCAAAATTTTTTTCATTCGAAATTTTCGTTAATTATAACAAAATCAAAATTAGAACTGATTTGATTTTCGAATAGTCACGAAAATTTTTGCGTAAAATCAATAATGAAATATATTATAAATGTAAAAGCTTGATTTCAAACAAAATTCGAATCGATATGAATTGTTCATACGTTGCGCAATATTTTGCAAAAATTTGATGCTGTGTCGAATTGTCAAACGATTTGATCGTTTTGATGTTTCGTCGATCGAAAAAAATTGAAATTTTTTTTAAACATATTTTATCATTTTTCGATGTTTGTTGATTTAAATCATTATACGTTTTTAAATCATTTTTGCATAATTTCGTACGTAATTAAAAATATTTTGCATTGTGTTAATAATATTTTTTTGTTTTGACGATCGAAAATCGTTTTTTCGTTATAACATACGAAATAAAATTTAATGAAAAACTCATACGAAAATGAAAATTTTTATTGACGAAAAATGAAAATAATTTTGTTGTTGCAAATATCGCGTTGTTGTTTTTGCAAATTCGATCATGAACAATCAAATATTTCAATCGTTTTGTATGTAATTACGATATTGTCCAATTGTCTTTCGATATTTTGATTGATTTTTCTCGATTTGTTCATCGATTTTTGAATGAAAAACGATAAAAATTTATATTTGATGTCGAAAATTTCGACAAAATGTTTGTCAAACGAATGATATAAATTGAAAATTTCGATTTGACGTTATGAAAAAAAATAAATTCATACGTATTTTGAAATACGTAATTGATAAATATTTTGATCGTGATTTCAATATTGATATTTTCGTCGTTAACGATACAAACACGTAATGACGTTTTTTGTTAAATTTGTCAATTATCGTGCATATGACGTTATGATCGTGAACGTCGAATGAATTCGATGATAAAATTCATTGATATATCGATTGACGTTGCAAAAATATAATCAAAAATGAACAAATCGTTTTGCGATTTTTGAAAATTTTCGTGCGTTGACATTTATAACAATTACGTACGTATTGACGAATCGTTTTGCGCATATTGAATCAATAATAATCGCGACGTATAAAATTTTTCATGCGATTAAAATTTGAATGTTTCGAAACAAAAAATTCATGAATTTTTTTGAAAAAATCAACGAATAAAAAAACATCGAGGAACATTCAAAATCGATTTTTTCAATACAAAACGTCATTTTTTTCAATACAATTTCGTAAATCAATTTCATTCATTGAAATGAAATTTTGTTCGATAATTTCACGATAAATCGTGCAATCATCGTCAATTTTGTTGACAACAAAAATTCGTTCGTAAATAAATTCGTTAATTTTTATCGCGTAAATTTCGAATCGTTTCGAAATAAACAATATTTGTTTTCGATATTGATGTCGTTCGTCAATATCGTTTTTTGATCGTGAATCAAACATACGAATCAAAATATTTGTTTTAACGTTTTGAATTTCGAATTGAAATTGAATGACAATATTGAATTTCAAAAAAGTTTTTGTTCAACGAATTTGACGAAAAATTAATTTTTTGACGTCATGAAAATTTTCAATTTTTTGTGATCGATGAAAATTTGATCGATTTTTCAATGTTTTCAAATTCAAACGTCAATGTTTTAAACAACGAATAATAATTAACAATTTTTTGTTATAAATTTCGTAATTGCATTCGATTGAAATCATATTGCGGATTATAAAAAACGACGAAATGCAAAATTTTTCGTCGTCGTATTGAAATAATATTTTGCATTAGACGTAATCAAAAAAATCAATTTTCAAAATGATTTGTTTGATTCGATCGTAATGTCGTAATATAAAAATTTCGATTATCGTTTTTTTGAAAAATTGAAAATTTTTTCGATTTCAACAATTCATTCGAAATTCACGAATTTTTGATCATTCGAATGAAAATTCGAATTTTTTTTCGAAAAATCACGAATGAATCGTTTGTAAAAATTGACGAAATTCACGAAAATTTGCATTTTTCAAATTTGTAAAACGTTTTCAATTGACAATGATTTTTATTTTTTCGAATTTATGCGAAAATCATTCATCGATAATATGACGTTCAAAAATGTTTTTTTTGAAAAATTCGCATTTTTCAATATTCATTTGTAATTCGATTTTTTTGAATTTTTCAACATTTTACGAACGTGAACGATGTTTTTTTTGAATTTGTTGTAAATGAAAATATTATTTAAATAAATTTGACAAAATCGTTCAAAAAATTGAACAACAAATCGTTTATATAATGTTGTCAATTCGCGAATTCGTTAATCAATTCGAAAAATAATATTCGATATTTGTACGATTTCTCATTTAAATAACAATGTGATAAATTTTTGTTTTTTCATTCATTCGAAATTTGTTAAAAATCGATACTTGATATTCAATTTGATCAAATATTTGCAATTTTGCATTTTAATTAAAAAAATTTTTCGATTCGAAAAATGAAATATCGATTGCGTTTCGTGATGTGATTAAATCGTCGATAATTCACATGGAAACGTAATTGATTATTTGATTTGATTGCAAATAAAACGAACGAAACGTATGTTGTTTAATTGAATACGATAAAACTTTTTTGAAAATTATTTTCAAATATTTTTGAATTTTTGAAATTTGAATTCGAACAAAAAATATATTCGATTTCGAAACAATGTATTGTTATCGTTTAAAATTCGATTTTGTGATCGTAAATTCGATACGACAACAATTTAATTATTTTTGAAAATCGAATATTTTTGATAAATGTTTGAAATATTTCGATATTTTTCATTATACGTTCAAAAATCGATTTGATTTGTTCGTGTTTCAAAATTTTTTGATCATGACGACAATTTTTAACGATTCAAAATTTGTTCGCAATGTTTTGAATGCGAAATCGATTTGATTGATCGTAATGAAAAAAACATTGCATTTTTGTTTTCGATTTTTGAAATCGACGAAAAAACAAAAAAAAAATCGCATCAATTATCGCGATATTAAATCGAATCGTTTGAATTGATTTCGAAAATGAAAAATTTCGAATTGTTGTTTTTTGATTTTTCAACGTTTGTTGCGTTGTTTTTCAAATTTTTTTTTTAACGAATGTCGTTTTCGTAATCGTTGTGATATCAATTTTTGAATGATTTGATTGACGACGAACGATTCGTCATTTTGATCGATTTTCGAATGAATAAAACAATCGAAACATTTTGAATCGAATACGTTTGATTCGTTCTGTATATAAAACGTTGAAAAATTAAATTGCGAACGAAATAAAATTGTATATCGAAATTTTATTGCAACAATATGTTTCGCGTTATTTGTTTTCGATAAAAAAACATCGCGACGTCAATTAAATACGTTTTATCGACGATTTAAATCAAAATTTTCAAACGTCGAATTTGTATTGTTTTGATGAATATATTGTCATAATGATTACATTTGAACGATTTGAAAATCAATTTATCGTAAATCATTTTCAAAATAATTTCATGTTTGTTCATTCACGATTTTTTAAAATTATCGAATGATTGTTCAAATCGATGATGAACAAAAAAATTGTCAATTCGAAATGCAAATCAATTATCAATTTGAAATAAATGACATGAATTATTGAAAAAATTTGACGATCGTCGAATTCGATAATGAATTTCGATTTTAATAAAAATACGAAATTCATGTTCAACATGTTGTATACAAATTGCGCAATTTTTTTATCAATGAAAACATAATCAATTGCATCAATGTTTATTAAAATTTCTAATTTATGTTTATTATCGTTGAATGACAACGTACAATTGATGATTAAAAATCGTTTGACAAAAAATCAAACAATTCGTCATGATGAATAAAAAATTTTTTAAACATTCATCAATCGCGTTTTTTTGATGTAAATTATTAATTTTTCGAATCAAATTCGTTCGATTCGTTGATTATGTTCATGTAAAACATTTGCATTTTGTGTTAATAACGTTTTTAATGTTTGTGAACGTTCAAACATTTTTTTCATACGTAATCAATTTTATCGCATGTAAAAACATTTGTTCGTGACGATCAATTTGTTTATTATCGAATCACAAATTTTGATTTCAACGTTGAAATGAAAATGAACGACAAATTTCACGAAAAAAATCGAAATAATAAATTTCGTAAAAAATATCGAAATCGAAATTACAAAAATTGATTTGAATTAAAATAATTCAAAACGTTGTTGACGTGTCGCGATTTTTTTTTTTCGAAAATTTGATTATCGATTGTATATTTATTGCAAAATGATTCGAATTTCGTCGAACGTAATGAATTCGCGAAAATATACATTTATTGTTTTTTTCAAATTTAAAAAAAATTTTCATTAATTTTTCGATTTTGATGATTTCGTTATAATCGATTGAATTGTTAAAACGAAAAAAATTGAAATAAAAAAATTGAAAATTTTGAATATTCATGATTAATGTTCGAAATTGAATACGCATATTGCGTTTGAAATCAAAATTTTCGAAAATGAAATTCAAAATTTCAATATTATATGTCAATTTTTGAAATGATTTATGTCGATATCACGTATCGATTGTATGTGATCGTCGACATCATTTTCAATTCAATCAATCACAATAATGATTGCGATTATGTTCGTGTCGTAATGATCGACGTTAATCGTCATTTTATCATGTATTTTTGTTTTTCAAACACGTCAAATAAATTTCATTTCGTCGATGAATTTAAAAAAATGAAATGAATTTTTGAACGTCGTTTGTTTTTATTGAAAAAATTAATTACGTTGATTTCGTCGTCGTTGTTTTCATCGTCGTCGTCAAAATTTCGTGTACGATCGCGAATCGTGATTAACAAAACGTCATAATTTTTTAAAAAATGTAATCGTATTGTTTGATTAAAAATCGATCACGCGTTTGTTCGTAATTAATTTTCAATGTATTCATTTTTTTACGAATTTCATCGAATTCAACGTTTGTATTGATCAATTCGTCACGATCGACGTTGACGATATTGTACAAATTTCGATATTAAATCAAAACGTTCAAATAATTGTCACGATCAATGCGTAATCGATCAAATTTTTTCAAAAAATCGATGATTTTTTGATTGATTTATCATTTCAATTGATCGATAATGACGATGTTCAAAAAATGAATAATTTCGTTATTTTTCATTTTTATGAATTCGATCGTTGAAACAAATCGACGACGTTTGAATTGTTCGACGAAATTTTCGTCGAAAAAATTGTCATTGATTTCGTGTAACATACGATTCACATTGAAACGTAACGTTTTGAAACGTTGTTTCATCGAAATAAAAAATTCGAAAAAAATTGTTTCGTGATGATTTCGAATCATAATTAAAAATGAAAAATTGAAAAATGATAAAAAAAAAATTAATCGAATCAATTTTTTTTATCGTCGAAAATATCGTCGTTTGCGTGAAAATTCGATTTGTTATTTTACGATTTTCGTCAAATGTTTTATCAAAAAAAAAGTTCGTTATTTGTTTGATTAACAAAATTTTTCGTCGTTTGTTTCGTCAAAAAAATTTGATCGATTTGAAATTTTATTTTTGAACGTTCGCGTATTACGACGAACGATAAAATTGAAAATTTATTGTAATATCATGAATCGTGTTTGAATAAACGTATTATTGATTAATTAAACGAAAACAATAAATTTGCAAAAACAAATAAATACAAAATGTTGAAATTGCAAACAATATGCGACGTCAAGTTTCAAATCACGTTAATTTCAACGTAAAATTAAAACATAATTCGTTGTTCGATCACATATCATATCAATTATTTACAAGTTTGCTCGTGAATTTTTTCAAAAAAATTTCATGCAGCGCTTAAGATTTAAAATTAAATCTGATAAGATTGCGATGTTTTGCGAAAAGAGCTCGAGCTAGATCGCATTGAGCAAGAGTGTCGCAAAGTCGCAGATTCGAAAATTTCAATGTTTGATTTCTGAATTGCAAAATTGCAGTCATTTGATCATATTTTCGAAACATAGCATGATTTCGAATCGGATTTGATGCGATGAATTTGACAAACACGTGATATTTGAATTGCAAACACGCATATGATTTGAAACAATGTTTTTTATTTTCACTCATTGATAAGACTATATAGATAAACGTGAAAACTTCGTTGAATATCGTCGTACAAAGTTTTCTTTTCTAGATCAAATTTACAGTATTTGACAATCTTCTCTCGTAGCATTATTCGCATCATGATTTCGTCGTTGACTCGAATCGCTGTGATCAAAGAAGAGTAAATCATCGATTTAATTACAGCAAAGAAACTACTGCGATCTTTTCAGTCTCGATATCTTGTAGTTCAGACGGAAATAGCAACTTGATAAAACGAATTGATTCATTCAACATCGTTGCAATGTCTATCTGTAAAATCGATTTTGAATAATGTCAATCGAGAACGCTGCGAGCTGTTCATTTCTTTTTTGTATATGTTGAATATTCTAGAGACTTCGACTTGTTTCACGTTTCATCAATATACAAATATTTGACGTTTTCAAGTCTGTTGCTTCTTTTGATTTTGTTTTTGCTGAGACACGATTTGAATCTTGATATTCTCGTTGATTGTGTTCTCAAAGACGACATCGAATAAAGAGCGACAAAAGATAACAGAATCTTGAATTCGAAAATGTATGCGATCGGTTTCGAATCAAGTCATATCGTTCAAATCGTTGACGATATAATGAAACTCTCGAAATTGAACGAGCGACTGTTATTGACTTGAAATGAGTGACAAAATCGAAAGAGAATGCAAATATCTTCGATATCAAGAATTGAGAATTCTGACTTGAATTGTTGTTGTTGTTGAGCAATGAGTTGATTCTGAGCGAGCAATTGCCGAGACTGTCGATGTTTCTTTTGTTTTTCTCGCTTTCTTTGTTCTCGTAGTGTCGTTTGACGTTCTTTTGCAGTGATAGACAGACCGAAATTCAAAATAGATTGCATGATGAATGTGAGATGCTTGAAATAATGTTTCGAAAATGAACGTGTTTTGAATAGTGAATTCGAAATTGATTTCTCGGCAACAATTTCGCGTGTAAAACTACTTGTTCATCTCATAACTATTGCGATAATGAGTCGATTTTTGTTTTTATTGCAGCATTGAATTGCGCTCGTTTTGCTCTACAATTTAGGTTAAATAATTGAAAATCATATGTGATTGTTGATTGATGTGCAAGCTGCGAAATACTGCATGAACGCAATAGTCGAATTTTGATGTTCGTGATTTGAATTTTGAAAATTTTGTGTTTTTTAATCAAGTTAGCGTCAAAACTGAAGAGGAAACGCAGAATATTTTATTATAAGAAAATTTTATTTGTCAAATCTATTTGTCAGACATGCTCGTAACAAAAACAAAAACATCAAATTTCATCGCATTTTCATTCACAATCATTTCGCGCGCACACAGATTTATGAAATTATCAAATTGTAAAATTAATTGAGCGCATTTCAACGCATCAACAATCGCATTAATTCGAACAATATTGAATTTGTTATGAGATTTGAAAATAAAATGAGTTTCGAATTCGTCGAGTTTGTTTCGCAAATCAAAATCTTTTTCGTTAAATTCGATGTTTTCATCAATTGAGAATTCAAATTTTCAAAGAGAAAATATATCATTGTTTATTGAATTTAACACGAACATCGAAATTTTTGTGATTATACAATTGTTTCGCATTTTGTACATCAAACAACAATTACATTTGACATTGATTTGTTGAAATCAAATTATAAAACAAAATAAACGCATTTCAACGTATCAAAAATAACAAAAATCGATTCATTATCGCAATAATTACGATTTATGTAAATTAATTGATTTGTTGAAAAGTTTGCGAAATGATCAATTTTTTGCAAAATTTCATTTGTTTATTTATTTATCTATTTATTTATTTATTTATTCACGCGAAATTGAAATTTTTCAAACAATTGCACGTTCGTCATGAAAAGTTTTTCGATTTCGATTTATGCAACAATGTTCGTTTTCGAAAACAAATCAACAAACACGTCAAAAAACGAAAAATTCGCGAAAAACATCGAAAACGAATTATTTTTTTTTTTTTTTTTTTTTTTTTCGACGATTCAAATCATTTTCACGAAAATTTATTTTTATTGTCGACAAACAATTTGTTAAAAAACATAATTTCATTCAATATATTCACGATATGAACAATGTCGACAAAAATTACGATATATCATTTTTCATTCAACGTTTTACGAAAGACATTTTCTCATTGAAAAATTCATTGCGAAATCAACAGCTAACGTTCTGCAAGATTTTACAACATGAAATTATTGAACAAGATAAAAAATGATTAAAAGACACGATTGACAAACATTTTGAAATCTTCGATCGCATCAAAAGATCACGATATCAAAACATTCGAAATCATTTGCTTTCGATTTTGCAAAAAAATTCGATTCGACGTTTTGATTTTTCATATTTTCAAACATTTCACGACGACAACGACGAAAACGTTGAAACAAACATTCGCTTTTACATTGAAAATTTTCGATCGATATTTGAATTTGAAACAAAAGAAAAAAATAACACGATCAATTGAATGTTTTAAAACGTTTCAAAAAACGAAAAAAATTGAATCATGATCGACTTTTTCAAAAATCATTCGATCATGAAATGAAATTGTTGAAAAAATCGAAAACGTTTTCAATCATTTCACGTTTTTTGCAGAAATTATGTTCAGATTTGATCAACATTGTTGTTTTTCGCAAAAGACATTCAGATAATTTTTGTTTGCAAACGTTGTTGAAAATCATCGAAAAAAAAAATCATATTGCAGTTTTCAGAAGTCAACATATGTACATAGAATTCAAAATGATCGATATTAGAACAAATACATTTTGATATTCTATTGCGCTATATTCAATCGAGAATCATGATATGTTTCGAAAATGTGATCAAATGATTGCAATTTCTGCAGTTCAAACTTCATGTTTGACATTGAAATTTTCAAATTTTGCGATATTATTTTTTGATTTGATTAATTCAAAATCTTTTTGATGTTCAATCATCGAACTTATTGCGTCATACAGTTGTTTCGCATTTTGCATTTCAATCAACAATTACATTTATGATTTTCATTTATTTAGTCAAAATTGTAAAACAGAATGAAGCGCATTTCAACGTCGTAAAAATAACAAAAATCGATTCATTATCGCAATAATTTTGAAATTTCAAAAGTACGTCGTTGTCAAATTTGTGTTCGTTTCGAATTTTGCAATTTTATCAGATTTGATTTTAATTCTAAGAATTTTCGACAAAGTTTTTTTAAAAAAACTTTCGAATTTACTTGTTATTTTATAACAATATATTTTTCAAATTGTTATAATTTTTTTTTTTTTTTTTTTTCGTTAAATTTGATTTTTTCGTTTGTATTAAATTTTCGAATACAAATAAATCGAATATTATTTTGTTATAAAATAATCGTAACATAATTCGTAATAATTTATCGTTAATCAACGAAAATTATGCGAAAAAAATATGATTCGAAAAAATTATTTTTTTATCGAATTTTTTAAAAGATTTTTGTTGGAAATACAGCCTCCGCAGGTGTGCTGCAGTCAGGATCCAGTTGGTATAATCTGACGAAAGAAGGACTAGTGCGTCCTTGTTGGGACTAGTGCCTTGGCACTCGCACACTTCTTGTGCTTTCATCTGCATGTAACTTACTAGAATAACGAGATTCAGAGCAATAGAATGGTAGTCACCCATGATTCTTTCAATAGGTTATGAGAACCGGGTTAGCAGCTTTCGCTACATCTAGTACCAGCTACAGCAGCATGTCGGAGCACACGAAGCAGTAGTACCTAGCCGCAGGCAGTACAGAAGTGTACACACGCAGTAACCAACTCAGTGGAGTATCCAGTCTTGTCAGACCCGAAATTGACTCAGTTGCATTGGCAGCATTCAGTATCCTGATACACAGTACATTCAGTACGTCCTCAGTTACATCGGTAACACCTACCTACCCACCTTACGAATCCTTCGCGAATTCGCCTATCTACCGACCTTACCTTACGAACTCGCGTATACCTACTCGGACCTCTACGCGAAAATCTACCTACGTATCACGCAGTCAGAATGGCTGCCTTTACTCCTACTTATGCGAGTCCCGCACTCGCATCTACTCCTACTCCCGCGGCCACGTCCAAATCGGCGCCCGTATCCTCCACCTCCGAACCTGACCTCTTACCTTTTTCGTCTGCCCTTTGCGACCACGTGCCTGAAGGCCACCCCATGACGCGAGATCTAAAAACGCTCTATAGCATGCACCTGACTGGGGATGCTAAGGCTTTAAGATGCAGTTGGTTCACTCAAGCGAAGAGGGCACAAGAGAGTTATCATTTACGAAAGCATGAGTTGGAGGTCAAGAACAAGCTCAAGGAGGAAATGAAGCAGTTGACAAAGCAAAAGGAGGAAGCCCGTCTGGCCAAGAAACGGGCTGAAGGATATACTTGTCGGCGTTGCAAGAACAGTACGAAATTTGACAGCAACATCAAGCTCCACGAGCATATTCGTACTCGTCATGCGAAGAAGCCGAAGGCAGTTGTTTCGCCCTCTGCGCAGGCCTCAGAACCGAAGGCTGCTTCGCAGCAGTCAATGCTCTCATCTTCTTCGTCATCTCAATCGGTCATCTCGTCAGCCCCTACGTCACCGAAATTAGTAGCCGAGTCACCAGCTACTCCTATCTCTTCGAAACCCTCACTAGAATCCTTGTCGGTTGCAACACCAAGAAAACCGATATTCTGGGCAGAAATTGCCTCACGATCAGTCGTTGCATTCAAGTTTTCACGTCTCCCGATTGCGACACCCAAATCGGTGTGCAAATCCTCGGAGAATGCAAGCATTGCTTGCCCGCCTACTCCGCCTCGAGCACCTACACCATCGAGGCCCTATCTCACCGTGGACGACCTGTTCCGCATGTTCGCTGGGAAGCCGAGTCCATTTGGCCTGCAGCGGCACCAAATGCGCTCGTTTTCTCCTCGCGGCCCTGGCAAATGCAGTCCCGCAAGCAAATGTGGCCCCATACAAAGCCGCATTACGTCATACTTCCATGCGGTGGCCTCACCTGCTTCCAAATCGGCCAAATCCGAAGCATTTGCACCAACGCATGACTCGGTTAAACAGTCGGCCCGCACATCACCTTCCTTGTTTCGCCCTACTTCTCGATTTGCTTCGGTGCGCCCCTCTTTCTCGGCATTCTCTCGCCCTTCTTCTGTTTGCAGGCATTGTCAAGGGCGTTTTGCCACCTATTGGCCTACTGGCTGGGCCACGCCAAATGCCTCAAGATTTGAGAACAATGAGATACCCATGGGGCAGCGCTATTGGAGTTTCGCTCCTCCCCGCCCTACTTTGGGGGAGTATTGACCCCTCCTCGGGGGAGTCACTACTTTGGGGGAGTTAGCATGTTGTTTGTTTGTTGTTTGCCCGCCCGCCCTCCCTATTAACCGTTGATCGGCCTGGGGGGACTAAAAGTTGTTGTTGTTTTAATGGATTCGATGTCCCGCCCCTCCCGCCCTATTTCGGCCTGGGGGAGCTTTGAAAAGTTGTTGTATGCTTTGTTTTATTGTTTCACTAATGAGTAGGGACTTACCTTTGCTGTGGCTTCGTCTGTATCTAACACGACTAATCTACGATATCGCCTCTTTCCCTACTACCCTTGAGGCTTAGTCGCCCGATAAACAAGAGGGGGATAGAGTGAGATCGTTAGAACGGAGGAGGAACAGACTAGATAGTACCGCTTCGGGGGAGCGTACTATACAGTCATTGCTAGGAGTCACGTCGATACCGCTTCGGGGGAGCGTATTGAGTCTACTACAACAGGAGCTTGATGCCAAATAGTACCGCTTCGGGGGAGCGTACTATGCAGTCATTACATCCTCGGCCTTGCAGAGCAGGAACTCGGTCAAGAAGGACAAGAACTCGATCAAGAAGGACAGGAGATATCTGACCTTTTCGCATACTAATCGACCTGATTCTCTGCCAGGTCTTAGTTAGGTCAGAAAAGCTCGTTTCTGCAGTCTTCGCATCGGTGCATGACCTCACCACGTTGGGGAGCTTGCTCGGAAGCTCCAGGCAATACGTCGCTGGGGGAGCTCTAGGATACGCATCGCTGGGGGAGCTACATCGCTGGGGGAGTTACATCGCTGGGGGAGCTTGCACGGAAGCTCCAGGCTCGATAGGATACAGGGCAGGTGGCACAAGCGGTTGCTGTGGGGGAGTGTTGGAAATACAGCCTCCGCAGGTGTGCTGCAGTCAGGATCCAGTTGGTATAACCTGACGAAAGCAGGACTAGTGCGTCCTTGTTGGGACTAGTGCCTTGGCACCCGCACACTCCTTGTGCTCCCACCTGCATGTATGTTACCAGAATAACGAGATTCAAAGCAATAGAATGATAGTCACCCATGATTCTTTCAATAATTTTTAACAATCGAATAATCAAAAAATCATTTATTTTTAATCGTTTTTTCAAAAATTCAATTATTAATTATGAAAAATTATTTATATTATTTCAATAATGAAAACATCAAATTTATATACATTCAATTGTTTTATTATTTGTTTATTTCAAATTATACACTTTTCGTTAAATTGTTAAAAAACAATTAATTTTGCAATATTGTTTTCATTACGACGTCGAAAATGTGCAATAATCGTCGAATTTATAAATTATCAATTTATTTTTTGAATTTTATTACG
This sequence comes from Physcia stellaris, assembly GCA_018902385.1. Taxonomy (NCBI): domain Eukaryota; kingdom Fungi; phylum Ascomycota; class Lecanoromycetes; order Caliciales; family Physciaceae; genus Physcia; species Physcia stellaris. The sequence goes on from JABSSW010000066.1 coordinate 13,454, forward strand.
ATTAACAATTGTCAATAATTGTATTTAAATTGTCGACACGAAATCAATCGATAAAATTAAATGTAAAATTTCAAAAATTCGATATCGATATTATGTTAAATAAAAATGTTATTCGAATATAATTTCGACGATTGTTGATTAACGATAAATAATTAATTATTTAAAGTTAATTTTTTAAAAAATTTTCGTTCATTAAAATAATCATTTTGCATAATTATCTTGTTAACATAACGTTCGTGACAATCATGTCGAATAAAATTGTTGATTTTTATACTATTTATATTTGATTTTCTTTTATAACATTTAACGAGTTAATCAATCAATCATTTAATTAATTTAAGAAAATATTCTTTGAATTGATATGATTTATTTGATCATGATGATTCTTTTTGATTCAGATTCGTGTGCTCAATCAACAATCTCGAACAACATCAAAGAAAGAAACATATTCGAGAAACTCTCATAAGAGTTGAATGTACGTATTTTGATCTTGTTCAATCCTGAAGACGTGAAAATCCGTTCTAGTGCGGTTTCGTGTGTAACAAAAAACGACCAAGGAAGAATTAATAATAATAATAATACTCATGCTACAGAAGAATCTTGATATGGGTCCGAGGACATCATACAGGAGTCCAACGATACTCCATAATACTCCTTATTAGTCCCGTGGAATCATGCATGGGAAACCTGAACGACAAATCATCTAAGCAGTAATTATATCAATTCGATGTAGTATGACAATTCACGATAACAACGCATAGTAGTGTATCATACGACATCGTGTCTTACAGTACCCTAAGGTACTGTACCCACAATAAAGCTGGATGACGATGAAAGCAGGACAGCTCATCTCCTAATTATTCGATGCAAGGTTGGTACCGTGAAACAATATCTTATTCCTAGGTCGGACCTCCGCGTTTTTACAGCATTTCTGTAATCACTTGGTCCAGGAAGAGTGGAAGAACATCACATTTGGTCTATTTCCTAAGTTGTACAGGTTGTGTAAAGCTTGCATGTACCCTGCCTAGGATCAAGCTTCAGTGCTGGCCTCGTGCTTCTGCTCCAACACTTGGCTGCAGAGCTTACTCCTCCTCCTAAGGAAGCCCCCGTATCTCAGTAGAACAAAAGGAGCGATAGCCATGAAAAGTGTGACCGCTCCGAGCAGACTTGAAGCTCCGCTGACACCCAATGATGCATACAAGGGCCGTGCGAGCAAAGGTAAGAGCGCGCCGCAAATGCTTCGGGAAATAGCCGCTGAAGCCAACGCTGAGGCTGCGAGAGTACCATAACCGTCGCAAAGAACGCTTGTTAATGACATGAATGTCAGCTCTATGCCCATTCCATATGGGACTCCAGCAAGCATTGGGATCAGCCAATGACATGCCGGTTTGGCAGACCAACCCTACAAGTTAGCAAATTGTCAGTGGAACTGTCATCATTGTTTGTTTAGTCTTACTCGCCCAGTAGAAGCAGTAGCAAATGCACTGCACAGAGATCTGCCACGCTACTCACCAGCCAGAAAAGAGATAGCGCACAGAGCGGTCCACCAAGGCAGGCCAGCGGTATCCGTCGATATTCTTCTCTCACGGCCCACTTGCTGCCATTCAGCTTGGCTCGCTCCATGTAGCGATCCCAGGCCACTACTATTCCCATGTCTAAGCAGGCACCTATCGGCACTTGGTCGTGTTAGGCCTTCTCCAGTTAGACTCGGATGTGTATCTCACTTGGGATAAATGCCAACGCTGAGATGCCAGGGCTCATATGATAGACTCCTTCACGTAACATTAGTGTGGACAATCAAATACACACCTGGAGAACACGAGACTCTACCTTCGAATATTATCGGGTAAGCCTCAAAGAAAAGGTAGAAGATAGCATATTCCAATGCCATCAAAGAAGACGTGGCCAGAACGATAGGCTCAGCAAAAAGACGCATTGGTCTAATAAGCGCCACTTTGAGTATTTCCATTGCCCCTTGTTTCTCGGGTGCCGGTAATGTTGCAAATTCCGAGCCACTGCTTCGTTCGCGAGTCGCACGAATACGCCACGCTTCTAGTACAGGACCATATGTTTCTGCATCTGTAAGTCTTACCGCAAATACTGTATGTAAGACTCACTTACCTGGGAGGAACCATAGAGGAATCCAGGAGACGGCCGCAATTATCAAGGCAATCCAGTATTCCCACCTCCAGTCTATTGGCGCCACGAAGCCCGAAATTATGGGGCCCATTGCAGGCCCGATATTCAAACACTTCAAGCTTGTTAGCTGGCCATAAGCTATTGATATTTGCCGCTACTTACAATCATAAGCGCCATGATTGCTCTTCCTCTATAAGCAGCATTTGAATAGACATCCGCACAGATCCCTCCAGCGAGGGTATACGGTGCTGATACCCATAAACCGGCGAAAAATCGGAAAACCAGAAGAGCTGGCCACGATGTTGCAAGTGCACAACAAAGTGTAAAGATGGTATATCCAGCGAAGGTTATCCGAAGTATGATTCTTCTCCCATACATCTCACTGAGGGGGGAAAAAACAATAGGTCCAAAGATATAACCTATAAGAAAAACAGAGATGGGGAGTGCTAGCTGTTGTTCACTTGTGACTTGGAAATAGTCGGCCGTGAAGCTGATGGCACCCCCAGGAAGCGACGAGCTGATAGCAGAATTGACAACTACAAGTAGGCTTGTGCCAATTACCAGGAGCTTCTTCGTCTGCCTCGCCATTTAGTAAGAACTCTACGCACATTCTGAGAAAGCTCACCCATGGCCAGCTCTCGGCGTCACGGCAGGCTTCCGAGTTGAAGTCAATCAGTGTCCTCTCATCGGTATAGACTGATGCTGAAATATATGGACACGTAGATATAGAGGGGGTCCCTTCAAAGTCGAAATTGGGTAGTTGGACACTAATGGCTTTGACTGGTTGAGACATCTTACTGTGGCCGCCTAACCGGTCGACAAAGCTTGAGTATTGGAAACCGGGCACGTTCCAAGAATATATATCTTTGCGTTAACAAGCCCATGGGCCCAACGCCCTCCGGTTTCTGCATGGGGAACATAATCTCCTGCACTTAAAGCTATTTCGCATCTAATAGCTCGAAGGGACGTGCCATTGCAAGATGGTCGTGCTTTATGCAGTGAAAGGTACGTCGTACTGGACGTGTACTGGTTAGCCTGCTCGACATAGGCGGCGTTGCTGACTCGCCATGGGCCCCTTCACAGAGCGTAGATTGAACTTTGCATACCTCTACTGCACGTTGTAAGAGCCGCACCCGATCGAGATGCGGTCAATGCCTCTTAGCGCACGCTATGACATTTAATATAGACCTCCTCAACGGTCATCTCGATAACGCATGCTTGTCCCTAGTTTTGACGCATGGCGCCTACTAGGATGTTATGATACGTTTGCTGCCCACGACCCCTTGACATCTGATCGTATCGAGCTCAAGCTTATTTTGCCTTCTGAAACAGACAAGCAGGGTTCAATAAATTAAAGAACAGACGTGAACATGTGACCGAGGAACGTGAGCCATAACGGCCTTGCAGAAGCCCTAGCCAGGGACTACGTGCCACGGTGCTTTGCCGCCAGTCACTCCTCTGGCAGTACCCAATCGATAACCGACATGGCTCGACATCGAAAGTTCAGGTCACCATGATGCTTTGGAAATGTCGCCACCTACAGGAATGGGAGTATAGGAATCCATCAGCTCTACACCACAATCAACTTCGGTAAGCCTGTAGACACGCGAGCAATGAGCCAGGGTGAATGAGGAGACACTGAGAAGAGAGCATAGGAGGAAAGCAGTTCTATGAACAGGTGTCACTCAAGGGTGCAGGGATCGGCTATTGCAACGACGCTTGGGATCCTGCAAGATCGATTGCGACCGACACTAATGCATATGTATATCATTCCGCAAGCACACGGACGGAGAAAAGGGAACAGTAGTAACGGGCACGGCCGTTCATTGTTCTCCAACGTCATTCGTTCCTGATCTACCGTTCCTTGCATGTGCTGCGCCAACGGAACGGGCCGCTAAAATGGTAACATTGTCTCACTTCAGAAGTTCAGACTCCCTGGACCCTGACTCCCTACCTTAATAGACAAGCCTGAAGCTCCCAAGGCCATGGCGGAAGTAGTGGCTCCACCCCGCACCCCTATCGCACAAGTCGAACCAGAACATAGCCAGAGTCCCGCCGGACTGAATTCAAGCAAAGGTTTCTTCTGGAGCTGATGACCAACAAGCCTCTTTGAGTCTTTCCCCCAAAGCTAAGCTTACGCTCTGGCGAGCTTTGCTCGGTGACTGCTCGCGAACCCTCCCAGAAAGACGGTCTCCACGACTGCCCAAAAATCGATTCTCTACTCTGTCTTCCTTAACACATAGCGTTTCGCCGCTTGGAAGGGCGAAAGGGTGACCCTGCATCGCATGACTTTGCCCTTAGCCGCTTTTGCAATCTGTGCAAGAAGCGATAGCAGCCCGCTTCGATTGAGAAAAATCTCATGAATGGACCGGGCCATTCCCAGCTTCAAGCCTCCAAGGGCCGGTATTGCGGAAAACAGCCGCCGCAGCATAGGACTTGTCAGGGAAACACAGCTCTGGCTATTTATGTCATCTTGAACGGATCGGTTTCGGTAAGGATAAGTTCATAAGACTGTAAATGCCATTGGTAGTATTCTATTTCCTACTTTACTTCCATCATTATCCAAGAATTTACGTCTGTTGTTCCGGGCCTCGAAATTGGTACTGCCGAAGGAAAGTGTACTGGATAGTCGATATGAAGTTTTCTGGGAAAGCTGTTTCATCATTCTGGGATTCGATAAATCTTGTTCACTGTATGACTGGAAGATACGTGTCCATCTGATACCAGACCAATCAGACAAAATTTTCGCACAACCGACAATTCGAGGTGCTCCATACAGCAAGTCAAGCCTGATGTAAGCTTCCTCAAACGATGGGGGGTGACCATGGGTGAACAATGAAGAGCAGTCTCTCTCATAATTCTTGAAATCCTTGAGTACGTACAGCTTTTCTAGCAGCTACAAGATCTAGCACGAATGACTTTCCCCACCTAAGTACGTATTACCGAAACCTATAGAGCTAGGTATCTCATTGGCTGATAGTCGGTAACGAAAACATGTATACGGCGGCAATACAAAAAGCAGGCCACTGCGTTTGGACCGCATAGGCAAGCGGCTCGAGCGACCATGTAGACATGGGATCAGCCTTTTGGGTTAGTGTCTGTTTCGGGTCTGAAGGTCTACTGAAGAGCTTTTATTGAACGTGTAAGCCTGAGATCAGGGTCGTAGATTCCTGCCACTCAACCTAAACGTGAGTGGGCCTAAGAGAAAACCTCTAATGGCCTTTGAAATATTGCTTTGTCAATGGGCTTTGCTTGCCCAGCGCAAGCCACGACTGGCGAGTCGAGAAGTGTCAGGCGTTGAGAATAAGGATCGAACATGCTTTGCGTTGATAGAAAAGTTGAAGGAATGGAAGCTTATTGGAGAGGAGAAAAGCATGACTTGGTAAGGTGGTTAGTTCATAAGTCCTCCCTCCAACCGCACCTTCCTACTACCATCCTCTTCGTTCACCATGGTAAGACCTAATACTCTCACCATGAAGCCTCTATCGTTGCCTTTCACAAATCATCCTTCATAAACACCATTACTCACGAACAACATCAACACTGATTTACATTGCATGAACATCATCCCACTAATTCACACGCATCACTTCAACCGTCCACGCCATCGTTCACTCCACACCCGCATACGCAACATGATTGAAAAGTTTGACAACAATTCACTCAAATCGTTCACACTATTCTTGCACGACTTGCACGAAGACAACACGCACTTAGAGAATGTCGTGTGATGGTCGTTTCAATGCGAGTGGCGCCTGACAGATTGCAATCTTATACGACTATTATGTTTCTGTTGCTCACGCGAAGTCCTGCTATCGGTTACCTCGACGAGAGAATGGTGACCGCACTATTTGCTACTTTGCCACTATTTGTCCACTGGGTCATAGCCTCGTTACGCCACAATTACAAGCCATGGGGCCCCTTCCATTGAAACGCAAAGATCTATACTGTGGGCTTTGCTCGAGTTAATGTGCATCACAGATGCCTTTCTGCTGTACTATGCCCCGTGGAAAAGCCCATATAGCGGTAAATTTTTGTATCCTTACTGTGAGATAAACTCTAACAAACAAAGAACAAGTTAAGAGAAGCCCCAGCATCGCCAAAGTCATGTTTTGCAGGGCTTCCTCCGCTCGCTTGATTGCCTACGCATTCGAGCAACTCCGGGCCCCGACCCGAGGAAAAGCAGCGGGGTGTGTCTATCCTCTATTGATTTTACTACACCACTTCTGCCGTGTAAGGCTATGCTGTAGGCTCGACTACCTGACCATGTTATCTTGGCTCAGGGGCTCTACATCCAATCCTGGAGGATCGGTATCTGGGGAAGCCGGAACCAGTGCGAACGCATCGCGAGAAGGGACATTGTTGATAGTATGTGCTAACCATTGTATGGCTTTGTTGGTGCTTTGGTAATTGGCACGAAGTAGAGTGGTCATGCCGACAGGTTCTGATCTCGCAACGGAAGGACCACTCCGGTTGGAAGTCTTAGTAACACAAGTCTAATAGATATAATACACGAAGCTCTCTTACTATCCATCTTAGGCCGCCACGCTGAAGTTGGTGTTTGTGCCATTTGTACGCCAAAAGGGAGACCCCTACTCTTCGCGAGCAGCTGATACGGGATTTTGGATTGCCTGGTGCAAAACTGGAGCTAACGCTGCAATTAGATCGACATCTTGCAACCGCGTACAAAATTGACGTAAGTTTCCCACTTCGCCGACTCAGCCGTGCATTCATCCTGCATGGCCATACTTCCCATAGTCAATTGCCAAGTGGCTACTGGAGTTACATAGATTATCAATGCACGAAGTCTATGGGCGACCTAGATTAGTCCCCTATCAGAGAGTGACGCTACATGCAGGACATCAAAGTTGAAGGTTCACACCCTTGCTTTGTCTTAGACAATTACGAGGTCGTGCGTCAGTACCTTACTGTACCTATAGGGTGATGGGTTCCTCCCAATTGAACCGACCACAGTCACAGCTACAACTCGAACATTAAACCTCACAGTATATTCTATCAACTCAATTAGCCTCCAGGGAGGACCTTGCTTTCTTGTTATTTAAACGGTTGAGCAAGACAAGTGGTGGACTTGCTGGCCACGATAATTCACCTGCGGTGATATTCCAAAGGCCTGTCGCACTCATGGTGATGTATATGCTCGAGTCTGCTTTGCTTCAGTCTGGTCGCGTTGCTCAAAAGCAAGCAACATCATATCTCGCTGCTGTGGAGTCACGATGTTGTCCGTCCCCCATCCATCGACCTCTTCCTTCGTAGCCCACTTGAATGCTTGATGCTCTGTTGGATCTAGAGTGATCTTAGTGTTTTCTAGAAATTTGTCAGCCGATTGCGGTGGTGCGATGGCGTCATCAGTACAGAAAGCTCTAGGTAGCCTGGGTAAGCTATGGTGAACGTACTGCTGGCTCCGCCCTGAATTTCGATTTCAAAACTAAGTTTGATCCAACGCTTTTCGGGTCCTGTGTTGAATTCAATCCCTTGTCCAACAGTACGAACAAATTTTGTCAATTTCAGTCCCGTCTCTTCGAATACTTCTCTGGCCAGGCCGTGTAGTATTGTAGGATCGCTGGTGTCTACGGAACCTCCAGGAACCTCCCAGCCTGGGATAAACTTAGTGATTGGAATCCCCTTCAAATGAGGTACTTGCGATTTGGGAAACCTCGCTCTGATGCAGCACGTTGGACGAGAAGCAAGCGCTTAGGCGCCCGGGTGGTGAATATACAGGCAGCAACGGCTAGATTGGTATATCTTTGGCTGCTACCGAGGTACGGGGAGAGTGGGATTCTGAACGGAAGAATGCAGGAGGGGATGGAGATCTGGATAAGATCATGATCGGGATCTGAAGTGGACATTGTTCCCAACGGTCTGGCAAGCTGGAGCTGAAAGCCTGTATACGTCACTAGACCTAGGAGCAATCGTGCTGCGAAGTTGGTGATCTAGCGGTAGAAGAACTTCGAATTGATCTAATGAAGCCGCTTACGCGCAAAAAGCGTTCAGTCAGCAGAGCTGGGGAGGTACCTGGATATTATCGTTGGCAATGAATTGCTCTTTAGATGGAGTGAAAATAGAGGGAAGAAGGGGTTAGGATGTTCCAGGCATCACATCGTTTTTGCTTTCAATGTAAGAATGGATTGCATGCCTGCATCAGGCTCCAGCATAATCATTGGATCTCAACTGAGACACATTCTGCATAATGCCAGCCGTAATTACTTATAGGGGACAACGCTCGTTCAACTATACTGCAAGTGTTTCGGAACGAAACACCAAAATATGTCGCAATAGCGAGCAGTGACTGTAGAGGTGTCTCCCTCCAGCAATGAGTCTGATTATTGTGACCAGACTCCCAACCAAAACTTCACGATTGATCTTCTTCGTACCTGTTTCTGCCATGGTAAACGCAGATACCCTTTCCTCCAGACTTGTGTTTGGGATGCCTGGGGCATAAAGGACTGCTCGGAAGATGTTCCGGCACGTTTAGCTCGAAGTGCATAGCATTGTCTCGGGCCTCGTCGGCTTTGAGCTTGACAGCGTACCAATCAATGTCCGAGCTTCTTTTTCCTCCGAACTTCGAACGATCAATCGTGCCGGAGCTTAGCGTCCTGTCCTCACTGTCCCGTACATCGTAGCTGAAAAAGAACCCACGTACTTTGCCATCCTGCTCAAGCAGTGGCGGTGTTCCTATCCTACGCGCCTCAGATGGAAGGTACGTAGGGGCTCCAGGTGCCGATATTTCGACTCGGAAATACTGCTTTCGGTCGGAGCCAATGTACATTGATTGCGGGTCTGGAGTCGTGGGCGTTCCAAGAGGCGCATTGCCCATGAGTATGTCTCTGAGGGAACTGGAATTAGAGTCCACCCCGCGTAAAGGCGAAAGGTGCGAGCAGGGCGCCGAGTTACCGGTCATCGATTGTTTACTACTATGAGAGCTCGCGCGCGTGAGCCTTTTCTCAGGTAGGTGTTTAAGAATAGTCGAAGCACGATCCAACACATGACCAGTGAAGCTCCTGGGTGGCGATAATTTGAGACGTGCTCGCTTTGCGGTAGCTTGTTTGCTGTTGGCACCTAGACGAAGCAATGTCCGCCGATACGTACCCACCTTCTGGCCAGGAGTGGACGGTGCAGAAGAAGTGGTGGCCTTCAAACCTGCGGCTCGCAGTTGACTTCTTTCATCTTCCATCACGGGCTTTGGTGTTAGATCATGCAAGACGACCATTGGCTCTGGTAGCTCGGAGGTTGATTCTATGATCTTGGCGACAGAGTTCTCCTCCTCAGAAGCTGTTCGTGACCTCTCGGACCGATCTTTGAGGCCAATTCGATCGAAAAAGTGTCCTGATGTTAATCTAACATGTTCCGGTCTCCTTGCCTTGTTGTTGGACTTCGGGATCGTTGGCGTAGCCTTGGGAGATATTTCGACTTCGGACGAGTGGGTTCGTGGTGCTCTTGGTCGTAGAGACCATGAGCGAAAGAATGGCAACTCGGGATCAGGGCTTGTCTGGACACTCATACTGCAATGGGTAACAGAAAATAGTAGATTTAGGGAGAAGGGTTTAATTTTGACATATTTAACGTGTGACATTAGAGAAAAAACGAAGCCTAGATTAGGTGTCTTCAACATCCATAGGAGTTCTAGAACGATGAAGTGGGACGAAGAAAGAGCGAACATTGGATCAGGCCCAACGCTCATACCTCATCAAGAGGCTTTACGCCAGCAATAGCCCCCGATGGGCGCATTACTACCCCAGTAACCATAATCAACGAAGTCCTACAAGATCATCTAGTCAGCAAGCTCTATCCCTATTTGAAAGCTTGAGGTCACGGTATGTCATGGAGGTTGATGAGGGTATCAAAGCTGGTCGTCATGGGAAAAGAAGTATGGATTACTCAGTCGTAACATTTAGACTCGAATCCCTAAGTCAGGTATGAACTGTTGTAATCGCTCTTCATGAGTATTGCGAGTAGTAGTACTCTTGCGATGAACACACAGCGGGCGATAATCCGAAGGTAAAGAGATCATGCCAAGCCACCATTCTAGTTCTAGTAAGGAGTAAGGGCTTTTCCTCGGCGTAAACAAACATTCGATCCTACAAGCCCGTGTCGCACCCATAGCGACAATCAACAATGAAGGTCGTTGAGATTGTCATTGACGGCTTCAAGTCCTATGCTGTTCGTACCGTGATCAGTGGCTGGGATGAAAGTTTCAATTCAATTACTGGCCTCAATGGTAGTGGAAAGTCCAATATTCTAGACGCGATATGCTTCGTCTTAGGAATAACGAGCATGACAACAGTCCGCGCGCAGAATATCCAGGTAAAGTTGTTTAGGTTTGAGTGGTATAGTGTAGCAGCGAAGAACTGATTACGACCAGGACCTAATCTACAAACGTGGACAAGCAGGCGTCACCAAAGCTAGTGTGACCATTGTTTTTGATAATCGTGATAAGAAAAAGTCCCCCATAGGTTTCGAGGAATATGCCCAAATATCTGTCACAAGACAGATTGTACTCGGTGGCACCAGCAAATACCTTATCAATGGCCACCGCGCACAGCAACAGACGGTACAGAACCTCTTCCAGTCTGTTCAGCTCAATATCAACAACCCCAATTTCCTCATCATGCAAGGGCGAATAACCAAGGTTTTGAATATGAAATCAGTCGAGATACTAGCCATGATCGAGGAGGCTGCTGGGACGAGGATGTTCGAAGACAGAAGGGACAAAGCATTCAAGACCATGGCCAAGAAGGAGATGAAAGTGCAAGAGATTACGGAGCTACTGAAGGAAGAAATAGAACCCAAATTGGAGAAGTTGAGGACCGAGAAAAGAGCATTCTTGGATTTTCAGCAAACGCAAAGTGACGTTGAGCGATTGACAAGGTTGGTAGTGGCGCATGACTACGTGAAAAATAAGGAGAAGGTGAAGCAGTCCTCAAGCGACCTGGAAGCGAAAAAGCGTAAAGCCTCAGATTTAGAGCAGTCAGGAAACAGATTGAAGCTTGAAATCTCACGCCTGGAAGAAGATGTCCAAAAAGTCAAAGCAGCCAGGGAAAAGGAGTTGCGGAAAGGGGGCAAGTTCCAAGCGCTCGAAGAAGAAGTCAAAGCAGTCTCACACGAGAGTATTCGCCTAGCCACAGTCATGGACTTGAAGCGCTCCGGTCTAGTGGACGAACAAGTCGCATGCAAAAACATTCAAAAGGCTTTCGGGGAGCTTCAAGCTCTGCTTAAGGAGAAGACGAAGGCCTTTGAAAAAGTACAGTCTCAATATGATATTGCGAAAGCCGATCTAGACAAGCAAATCGCTGAAGTGGAGAAAAAGGAGGAGCTTTTGCAAACTCTCCAGACTGGTGTTGCTTCAAAGGAGGGCCAGGAGAGCGGTTATCAAGGACAGTTGCAAGACGCGCGAAACCGAGTCAGTACAGCAGCGACGGAGCAGGAGCAAGCAAAGCTTAAAATCAGCCACCTCGAGAAACGAATCAAGGAGGATGAACCTCGGGCGAAGAAGGCGAAAGAACAGAACTCCAGCCTGCTCAAAGACCTTGAAAGCTTGCGTGCTCAAGCAAACAATCTTCAAGGCCAGCTGAGCAAAGTTGGGTTTGAGCCTGGACGGGAAGAGAAGATGTACCAGCAGGAGTCCTCGGTGCAGAAGGAGCTCCGAATACTCCGAGAGCAAGCCGACTCCTTGAAGCGGAAGATTTCAAATGTCGATTTCGCTTACACAGACCCGTCTCCCAACTTCGATCGAAGGAAGGTTAAGGGCCTAGTAGCACAACTTTTTAGCTTAGATAAAGAAAAGAAAGCGGCAGGTACAGCTCTGGAGATATGTGCTGGAGGTAGGTTATACAACGTCGTTGTCGACTCTGCGGAGACTGGGACTCGGTTGCTCCAAAACGGTAACCTGCGTAAGAGAGTAACGATTATTCCGCTCAACAAAATATCTCCCTTTCGTGCCGCTGCAGACAAGGTGAGCACAGCCAAAAATATTGCGCCTGGAAAGGTCGATCTTGCCCTTTCATTCATCGGATATGAGGAGGAAGTCTCCAAAGCTATGGATTATGTATTCGGCTCAACGCTGATATGTGAGGACTCGACGACGGCGAAGCTCGTGACTTTCAACGACGCAGTAAGGCTGAAGAGCGTCACTCTCGAAGGCGACGTGTATGATCCGTCCGGGACTCTCTCAGGAGGAAGCTCACCAAACACGAGTGGCGTGCTGGTAACTTTGCAACAACTCAACGAGCTCTCGAGGGAAATAGAAGCCCGCGAGAGTCTGTTGAGCGATCTACAGTCATCAATGGCCCGCGAAATGAAAAAACTTGACTCTGTGCGGAAAATCAAGCAAGACTTGGATCTCAAAAATCATGAAATCAAACTGACCGAGGAGCAAATCGGAAGCAACTCCTCTACCTCAGTCAGTCATCTGCCCATGCTCAAAAATTTTTGCTGACTACTTCTAGATCATACAAGCGGTCGAAGAGATGAAAGCTAATATTGAACGACTCAAGTCCGACACTGCGGATGCTAAAGCTAGGTATACCGAAGCTAGCAAAGACATCAAACGCATAGAGAACGATATGAAGGATTTCAATGACAACAAAGATGACAAATTAGCGGAATTACAGTCAAACATGGAAGCGATCAAGAAACGCCAGATTAAGAATGGAGTAGATGTGAAATCTCTCCAGAAGGAGCTGCAAGCCGCGAGGTTGGAGGCTGAGCAAGCAGGCAGTGACCTGGCTGCTACCCAAGAGCAACTGGCAGAAGCCAGCTCAAACCTGAAAGCCCAAGAGATCGAGCTTGAAGAGCTGCAGGATGAGCAAGGAAGAGCGAAGTGTGCACACGAAGAAGCCCAAGCTCGGCTCGCTTCTGAACGTGCTAAATTAACAGGCTTTGACGAAGAGCTCCAGTCTCTTGAAGATGTCATTCGCTCGAAATCTTCCCGTATCACTGAAGAAGGTCTGGAACTGCAGAAGCTTTCTCACGCTATCGAAAAGTCCCAGAAAGAGCAATTTGGAGCAAAGCAAACACTCGTCCAAATGGAGAAGGAGCACGATTGGATTTCTGAGGAGAAAGAATCCTTTGGCCGTCCTAATACCGCTTACAATTTTCATGGCCAAAACATCACCGAGTCGAAGTCTTCGCTCAAGAACCTAATCGAGCGCTTTCAGGGTATGAAAAAGAAGATCAACCCCAAAGTGATGAACATGATTGATAGCGTTGAGAAGAAAGAGGCTTCCTTGAAGAATATGATGAAGACTGTGATTCGAGACAAACGGAAGATTGAAGAGACAATCACAAGCCTGGATGAGTACAAGAAGGAAGCTTTGCAAAAGACATGGGAGAAGGTCAATGGTGATTTTGGTGCCATCTTCGCCGAGTTGCTACCTGGAAGCTTTGCAAAGCTTGATCCGCCAGAGGGAAAGACTATTGGGGACGGGCTTGAAGTAAAGGTGTGCCTGGGAAAGGTGTGGAAGCAATCCCTCACTGAACTCTCTGGTGGTCAACGGTTTGTTATCCTTGCAAATTTTTGGACTTGCGACCTGTGACTGATAAACATAGATCGTTAATCGCTCTTTCCCTCATCCTGGCCTTGCTACAGTTTAAGCCCGCGCCTATGTACATCCTCGACGAGGTTGATGCCGCACTGGATCTGTCCCATACGCAGAACATCGGGCGATTAATCAAGACCAGATTCAAGGGCAGCCAATTCATCGTGGTCAGTCTGAAAGACGGCATGTTTCAGAATGCAAACCGCATATTCCGGACACGCTTTCAGGAGGGCACGAGTGTTGTGCAAAGTCTAACGCCTGCGGACTTGAGATAGACCGCGATAAATGCTCGTACTTGAGGTGCTTATCAAGGAGCAAGATGTTTCAGCGGTTGCATGGTGTCTAGGCGTATCGGTCACGGGCATGACACTACGCTGTTATACAATCAGGGAACTCGTCAATGAACGAGCACGGTGAATGATGTCCAACTGTACAAATCTGTGGGTATTGGCGCTGCTCGGTACCAAGCTCAAAGACTTAAGGATGGGGTCTGTCCTATAATGTTCGTCGTGTAGGATCACCAATTGCATGGTATTCTTCGTGTCAGGGCGCTTTGGCCTCTATTCCCCTCCTTGCACTTCAAAGTGGTACGCATCTTTGCGATCAAGATAAACAACCTTATCCTCCAGACCAGCCTCCTTGACAGCTTTTTTGAAATCATCTAGAGACGAAAGGAAGACGTCATAATCACTCTTCAGGTTAGCTAGCATATACGTAGGTGGCAATTGGTTGCGTACTCAAAGTGGATAGGGATAGTGACGTCCGGGTTAATCAATTTGATCAGTTGTATTCCCATCTCCGCATCCATGGTCACCATCAACAGTGGCACGTTCGGAGAAGGTATCGTGGTACCACCGAGATGAACAAGCATCAGATCAATATCTCGTCCTGAGTAGCGGCGAGGGATCTCAGCTAGTTCAGGCACCATGAGCGTGTCGCCGGAAATATAAATGCTAGCAAAGCCTTTCAGCAGCCCTTCAGGCACTGTCATGGATCTAGGAAAGCCAGCGTACCGATATCCACATTGAAAGCTATCGTCGCTATCAGAAACTTTGTATCCAAGTTCAATCATCCAACCGTTTGTTGGGGGGACCTGCAAACCGGTGTTAACAAGCGCTTCTTCTCGCACTTGCTCGTCACCAGGCACTCTCATAAGGACCTACGGCGTTGATCAAGTCATTCAAGGTTCCAACCACTCCAGGCGCAACATGCTTCCCGGGCATACCTGTCACCTTGATTGCTGGCCTCTTCTGCCCTTCAGCTATAATATTGACGAGCATGTCTTGGAAGAAGCCCAGGTCATGGACCGCGGTGAATGCTTCACCATGAATTTTCGAGTCGGCTAGGTGGGACTTTGCGTGCGGCGTCGTGATAATGGGTAGGTCGCGGCGGAGGGACGCTTCGACTTCCTATGTGTACAATTGAATCAGTGCCTCCTGGGGTTCATCTGAAGGATCTGATAAATCCCAGTGAATTGTCCAAAGATTAGACTTGTCTTTGCACACGTAATCCGTGTGTGGAAAAGGTTTTGTCGAGAGGGAAAAAGAGCCCTTGAGTGGTACATACCTGATCAAAATGATCCCTAGAACAGTCAGACACAGGCATAGGTAAATATATTCGAGGGGTGTTGAGGCTTATACTTAGAGGAAGAGAAGAATATTGAGAGGGAAAGTGCACAATCAATGAGGAGATCGAAGGGGTTATAGTGCTGAAGTATGTCTTCGAGCCTCGAATCCGCTGACTACTCCGGCTTCTATGGTAGAGTCGCCAAGATACGTGTTTCAAATGCAAGGACAGGACACTATTACTTGGTGACCACGGTCCGAGCCTGCGAAAATAGGCGAAATGGGGCAGGTAGCATTGAGGACAAGTAGGAATAATATAACAAACATATCTGGATGGAAAAGAACCAATAGTGAACCTACGCGTGGTAGTGGGAAAGGCATATCCTGTAGGGGTTTTGGAGTCAGCTTTACTTTACTTGGAAACACGGATTGAACTACAATACATATGTCAGGAGCCAAAAAGTTCGTTGTCGCTTATGAAACACGACTTATGTGTAAGACAGAAGAGGAAGAAAAGACTCTGACATGTACATACAGATCTATCCTTGGCAATTCATCAAGGTCGACCGCTGGGTTCGTTTTTCTGGTGCCAGTAACCTAAGAGCCAATTAGTATTCCCCCCAAGGTGGATGTATACCTGAGAGGGCCTACACCTGGACCTAGATGTACATGCTGTCCTGCTGCTGTCTGTTAGCAACGATGAATGTCAGTTATAAGGTAGGACTGCACCGTGAAGGAAGTTCTGCTGTCTGTTAGCAACAACGACAGTCAGTATAAGACTGCACTTGCCGGGTCGGTCATTAGTCTGATTCCCTCCCATTCTCTTCACAAAGAACCAGTCAGATTGTCTGCGGGCACGTCTCGTGGCACTTGAGACGTACAGTATGGTCGTTGCGGTCCCAATGAACAACAAACTGGCATTCTCGCCGCCAGCATTGCGTGGATGGAGTTTTGTCTCCTTGGCATCTGGAAGCGAGCCTGCAGGTTGAGAGCGATGGCGGATGGGAGATAGAGCTGTGCCAGGATCGATAGTCAGCTGTTTCATTGTTTTTGGGAACCACCTTATAATACTATTGTATAGAGAAGAGGGAAATGAAAGGGAAGAATTCGAAGCTGCGAGTCAGCGTGGGTGCAAGTGTGGTGGGGGAGGGGGGAAGGACTGGCAGATCTCATAGTGACGCCAGTAGAGAGGAACAGCAACCAATGAAAGGCACAGCATCCCTCAAGCTTAACAGGACGGAAAGATGAATCCTGCCTACCTAGTACTAGTAGAGAGGTCGCCAGAGGCTGCCGATGACCAATTCCATGCTACTTCCATATAATTACTATAGTACAGATCCAGGCTTCTCCGCTGTACGAGTACCTGCATGCTCAGCCAGAGAAAGCCCCCTGAACGGATTACGTATCATCGGCAATGTATGAACCCAGTCAAACGCCCAGTGCCTTGTTCCTATCGTCCACAATGCCGTGACTTTCGTAATCTTCAATTCCATCTGCAGCGCCGCGAGAAGTGCCGTTGACCTTCTCGTCAAAATCTTCAAGTAACGCCTCCTGTCCGCCAACGCCTGCTAAATCCATATCGGCAAGTCCAGAATCAACATGCGCAAACTCGCGACTCATTCTGCCAGCTGCGGTGCGGGGGCGCCCGTCAAGTTCGTCGAAGCGGAGGGAGTCTCGCTGCACCAAGTATGGTGTTCCGTCAAAGTCGAAATGATCCCATTGATTGTTCCGGTGCGAAGGCGACACTGGCACAATGTTTGGTTCACTCTCCCCGGCTTGCTCTGAGGTTGCACTTCTAGCCCGATCGGACAGAGATAGGTGGGAGATGTTAAGAGGCGATGTTCTTCCTCTGCGGCTGACCATATAAGAGCCGGGCCCATCAAACGGCATATCAATTGATCTTCGCCGATATGGCTGATCTCTATGTGACACAAATTCGTCTCCGATGCTATCAGCGTCGGACTCCAAGTCATGACCGTTGCGAGCCATCGAATTTAGCTCCTGACCACCGGAAATTCCGACAAGTGCAACTTGACCCATAGAAAGCTGCTCGGAGGATTCGGCAAGTTCCGGAAAGTATCCTAGGAGGCTTCGCGCCGTGAGCCTCTCACGAGGCTGCACGCTTAGACAGCACGCTGTAAGTTCGCAGAAGTACTGCGGCACATTGTCCCTGGCGGACTGCAATTCCAGCGGCGCCAGCTTACGTTCCGGCTCATCGTCTTCTGTAGCCAGAGCCCACAAAACCATACCGAGCTGGAACAGATCTGACTTCACTCCAATGTACATTGATATCCTCTGGCCGCTTTCAATCAATTTCGAGATTTCTGGTGGCTCCCAACCGACCGGACAACCTCGCCGGTTGATGTCGATGATTTTGGCTTCGTCCTTCTCGTCAATGACAATGTTAGAGAGAGTGAAGTCGCCTTGCACAAAACCAGCTTCGTGGATTTCTGCAAGACCTCGGACAATGTCTTTTGCCCAGCGCTCTCGTCTTGCCCATGGCAACTTACCCTTGTCGTCGTAGAGAATGTCAACAAGAGCACCTTGTTCAGCATATTCAATCAGTAAGCCTTTGACGAGGGTTTCGTCTTCATTGACTACTAGGCCTTGAAATCGAATCACACTTTTTGCGTCAGCAAGGTTAGTTAGAGCGTTGATCTCGTACAAGAACTCATCAACACTGTCCGGTCCAGGAATCTCCTTTTTGATCCATACCTGATCTCTCACTCTGACTTTGTATACAAATCCAGACATATGGGATTCGAAATTGAGCTCGCTTTCTTTGTAGCGTTGGCAGTCTAAATGTTTCACGGCATAAATTTGAGGGTAAGGTATGATCTCGTTGATATCCTCGGTGACGTGAACGTGCAGCCTATCGTCCCTGGTCTCGAGTTTGAGATTAGTGACGGTGTCATAGAATTGGATATCCGGTAGAGACATGCGAATAGACTCGTAGATTCGGGAACATTTATCTCGCTGGAAATGTAACGCCTGCAAGTCTTTCTCGAGAGATTCTGCCGGGGCATTGCGATAATCGCAGGACACCGTCAATCGCCTCCAGTTATCAGGTGTCTCAGCGTATGTCAGAAAGAACTTTTCGCGCGGCGAGTGGTCTCGGAAATGCATGCTTAGATTTAGGATCCATCGCTTCTCCAGCTCTTCCTTGAGTTCCTCATCCATGTCATCATCAACCGAAGCCTCGGAGGGCGAAGGCTCATCGATTGGGGAATCTAGGTCTGGTGGAGGAGGAGGCGGTGGAGGCGGCGGTGGAGGCGGTAATGGATGCTGATGATCTTCTGCGTTGTGAAGTGAGATATCTGGACATGTATCCCGTCTTGTGGTCGCGGAATAGCCATCATCAAATTGTCTGACTTCCGGCGCGGAGAGTTTGGGTACGCAAGCAGGTGGTGGAGAAGCCGGCCTCGCACTCAGTGCTCTTCGCCGTTCTACTGAGACCGCCCTTCGCTCTGAAATCGATGGTTCTACCGGTGTCAGCCTTTCTCGTCGCTCGGAGTTCTGCCTTCGAAAGGTTCCTGGTCGTGGCAATCCCGGTACGACTTTGCGCGACAGCCGTCGGCCTAGGAGGCCAGGCCTGGCTGTTGGAGGGTCTTGCTTGGATTCGGGACTGGAGCACTGCACCTGGCCATCACGGCCAAGCCAATTTTTGAAGCTGAATTTAGGCCACATGCGAAGCCTTTGCTCGATCCTTTCCGATTCAATTGACAGTGGCGGACTGGGCCCAATTGCAGCAGCAACGGCCATGGTGACGGAGGTCGGGAAGGGTGATTGCCCATTTAGCACGAAGGCATCCGAGGTGGAAAGATCAATCGGATGGGAAACATGCGGGCAGGATGGAGGACAGATCAGACTTGGCAAAGGGCATTGAGCGGCTTAGTAGTGGATGGGGAAGACAATAAAGGCAAATCTAAATATATGCATTGAAGCAGAAATTCATGTAGTCAAGCGAAAGACTTGCAATTTGAAGCCCGAATGTTTTAGGGTCTCGATTATGGGGTGCGGGCAGTGCTACCAACGAGGCAAGGTGTTGGAGTTATTCAAGAAGTGAGATGAAAGGAATCGGAATGATTGGGGGATTGATTTTAGCTGAGTCCTGGCCCTCTTGTGCCTCTAAGGCAATGCAGAGCTACCTGAATCCAGCAGCAGTGGGCGAAGGTTTTAGGGGAGTGATGCCGGAGGAGGCTTAAGCGACTTAATAAGCGACCTTTGCTCGATCTCCACCGAGAGGTCATCGAGGCCCGCTTCTACTCGCAAGCAGTACATGATTTACGTGTGACGACATGGTGCGCGTCCGAGGATGGCTCCATGCAGCGTCAGTTTGGCCCACCTCAATTGGACAGAGATGATTGCGAGGTTGGGCCTACAGAATAAGAACGAGCTGTGAGGCTTCCAATCGCCGTTTTCAGCTACACCTGCATCACTAGTCTCTTCCAATACACTTGGTCCTCCATTCGCCATGATTGTTTTGACGTGGTGCCACTGACAGCCGCCCACCATGTTTGTTTTGCCTCCAGGGAGGGAATCAACCTTGCACTCCATGTGCCAATTCAATTATCAAAGATACCTGTACCCTCAATTGTCAATGGACGGCCCGTCTTTCAGAGCTGCATGAGCCCGTCCTCTAGCAGCTGGACAACCCAAGAGAGAAAGCAAGCCAGATAAGGCATGTTGGGACATCTTGAGGCTGCAATCACAGAACCGGTCGACATCACTTCAACCATAGCCCAAATCCTTATTTTACTTTTGCATCATCCGGCAGTAACAGCCCTTTCCTACCGTTACGGATGATGACCTGCCAACCTGCTGCCAACTCCGGATCGCGTGCTGTCACTGAGTAAGCTGACTGCTTGTCCCAGGTGTCGAGACACTTTCTCCGTCCACCTCGAGAAGAGATCAGTAGAGTAACGAAGTCGAGTACAACTCATAGCAGCAAGGGAAGCATGTAACGGGTATACTACTGGATTCCTCCATCGATCATCAAGACCCAAGCCTTAGTCTCTATATACAGGAGAGGAGAGGTGAGATCTCTTTACCAATTACCTTCAATGAGATTTTCGGCTTAGTACCCGATGCATATTGTTCGTTCACATCCCAACGCCATCTCATGTGTTGTCTGGGTATCTATCCTGTGCAAGTGCGGCAACGAACTCCCTTGACCATGCTATGTCGATTGATAGGTGGACCGAGATGCACTATTCATCCCGAGATGCACTATTCATCGTCTTCTGACTTGTCGCCATCTTTCTTCCTTTTGGCTAATTGGCTTTTCCAAAGGTTGTTCGCTTGCTCGGCATTTACATTGGGAAACACCAAGTCAAAAACCTCGGAGAACCAGCTGGCTGCATGGCCGTCAATTCCTTCTTTGATGTTCTGTTACACCGTGTCAGCATTGGCTTCGTGAGGTGATGGTTCCTTGAGACTTACTTCAGGTAGCTCAAGCCAGTCCGACATGTTGTCCAAAGGAAAAATTATTGTTTTCGCACCAGCCCGTCGTGCAGCCACAGTCTTCTCCCGCAAGCCGCCGATGCGGAGGACTTTACCGGTCACGGTAAGTTCACCGGTCATTGCAATGCTAGGATCTAACGGCTTATCCAGCGCCAGCGATAGCAGCGAGGTAGCCATGGTGATTCCAGCAGAAGGGCCTATACCATTAGAACTAGCGCGGCCTATATTATGGCTATCTACTTACCGTCTTTCTGAACAGCACCCTCAGGACAGTGTAGATGCAACCTGGCCTTCTCAAAGAACTTGTTCTCTGGATACATACGAGCCATTACCGACTTTGCAAACGAGTAGGCTATGGTAGTAGATTCTTTCATCACGTTCTTCAGATTTCCGGTTCTCTCCAGTCCTGGTCGGGAAGTTGCGCTCAGTGCGGTCTCCAGGATTGACTCAACATACAACGCTGCGCCTCCCATGCTGGTCCAAGCAAGACCCATTGCCACGCCAGGCGGTGTGGTCTCGTAGAGGCGGTCTGAGGTGAATACAGGGGGGCCTACATAATCTTTGAGACTGTCTCTGTCGATGTTTATATGCACATCATTAGGAACATGAAGACTCTTCCGAGGAATCTCCGTTGTTTCCTTTTCAATCGTCCCTGGGGTTTCTTTCACGTCGCTCTCGTCCTTCCTCGATTCTTCGAGAGCCGCCTTGCCGGCTTCTGTTAATGCCTTGTCCTCGGAGAGTACGTCTTCGCCTACGTCCCGGATTATGTTCAAAGCTGACTTGCGATAGACTTTTTCGATCTGCTTCTTCAGGTTTCGAACTCCACTTTCACGACAGTACGACTTGATCAGCTCTTCCATGGCCCCCTTTTCAAGGATGACGTCTACTTCCTTGAGTCCACTTAGCTCTTTGGCGGCCGGCGCCAGGTAACGTTCCGCGATTGCCATCTTCTCATCAGCAACATATCCAGACAGTTCAATCATTTCCATACGGTCCAGTAGCGGACGAGGTATAGTATCGGTCATGTTGGCGGTGCACACAAAGAGAACTTTGGAAAGATCTACAGGGACGTCCATGTAATGATCGAGAAAAGAGTTGTTTTGCTCAGGATCAAGTAATTCAAGTAATGCCGAGGACGGATCGCCCTGGTGCCCTCTTCCAATCTTGTCGACCTCATCAATGAGAATTAATGGATTCTCCGTTTGACACTTCTTGAGTGCTTGGATGATGCGCCCCGGTAGAGCACCCACATATGTACGTCGATGACCTTTGATCTCAGCGACATCTGTCAGACCTCCTACACTGAATCTGTAATACTGCCGATTGAGAGCTCGAGCAATTGACTTTCCTATGCTTGTTTTGCCCACCCCGGGAGGACCGACGAAACACAGAATCTTGCCTTCTACCGTCCCGCGCAGTTTTCCGACTGCGATGAACTCTAAGATTCGGTCTTTCACGTCCTTCAAGCCATGGTGATCCTCGTCCAAGACTGTCATGGCGTTCTTGATCCCAAAATTTTCTGCACTTTGTTGACCCCAGGGAACTTGTGTAAGCCAATCAAGATAATTGCGCGTGACATTGAATTCCGAAGCCGCAGGCTCAAGGTGCGCCAGCTTGTTCAATTCCTCGTCGAAAACCTTCTTCACAACGTCCGGCATCGCGAGCTTGTTGGCCTTTTCTCGAAACTTCTCAACCATTTTATCCTTACCGTCAGACTCGATCCCCAGCTCTCGACGGATGCCCTTCATCTGCTCCAACAACCAATATTCGCGCTGCCGCTTCTGTATCTTGCTCTCTACGTCTTTCGAAATCTTGTTCTGTAATTGTGCATTCATCAGTTCCTTCTTCAATACCTCTAGAGCCTTTCTCAATCGCTCTTCAATATTCATGGTCTCAAGCACTTCCTGGAGCTCTCTGACTTCACCGGCGGAGACTGCAGCTGCAAAATCAGCGAGTTTGCCTGGTTCGTCTAATATGTTACCAGCTGATTGACTCATCGAAAATGTAGATATCTGATCGCGAAATAGATGATTTAATTGCGCAACATCTTTGAAAACATTGACAAGTTCACTGGTGACTGCTTTGATCAGAGGACTCTTCTTGTCATGTTGCTCTTCGACCAGATTCTCAACATCGACCAGACTGACATCGTAATTTCGCAGAAACGAGGTCGGCTCATACGCCTGGATCTCTTTCGACTTTGGTGGCGCATTTGCCTCTTCGAAGCTTGCAACGACATCACCGGATTTATCGGCAGACCCTTGATCTTTTAAGGAATTTGGCACTGGCCCTGCTTCGATGATGGGAGTATCAGAAGCAGGAGTTGAGTTCTCTAGCTTGTTTTGGTGTGGTGGTATTAATCTAGACATCTTGATTCTTCTATGTGGATACAGAACTGCCGTAAGACTGTTTTCTTCCCCATTGACTGGGAAGGCGCTAGTGACTTGAGCAAAAACACCAACATCATGGACATCGTCAACATTCTCGATGACATCCTTGTCAGAGCCTTCGTCTTTGAATAGGAATGCACCAACGTACGGCTGCCCTCTCCTCATCATTTCTTGGATGGCAGACGACACATTTGGATCTCGAATAGTTATAGCCTTATAGAAGCCTGGAAACAACGGTCGTTTTGCGATCGGTATGGCCATCACTTGAGGATACACATCCGGAACAGATGGTTTCTGAATCGCCCGTTCTGTAGAAAGTCTACGTCCAGGTTTCTTTCCTCCATCTCCGCCACTGGACCCAGAATCGCCTGAACTACCAGCTCCGGTACTTCCAGTTGCATTACCGCCACTCCTTGACCCTGCAGAACCGGGTGACGGTGTGTCGGAGTTCTTCTTCGCTTCAGCCGCATCATCCACATCCACTGCAGCTCGTGATGATTTATCCTGCTCTTCTATTGTGGCCTTGGTCTCCTCGGTGGTTGGTACGGGCTCGGGGATATCATCAGTTGGTGGCTCTTTCCTCCTTGGGAGCGAGGTACATATGTAGCGGCGGAGCCGTAAAGTTGGTTGTCGGCCGACTCTGTCTGGGGCAACGAGCAGACGGTGACCACAATACGTGCGGTATGCTCGAGCATTCTGGTGGGGATGTGGAAAGTTGTTACGGAGCGCGGACCTCCATGGAAACGCTCGGGCACAAAGCATGCTCTGGATTCGGAAGGTAGGAGACACTCGGTGAAGTAATCACTGGGAATGATTTATGGCGAAACATGGAAAGGCACGATTAGCAAGGGTGGTGGCGACTCCAATGTTCAGCTCAGGAAACTAAGAACTACCTTAATAGGCACAACATCTTAAACGTACAATCCTGCCGATGACGGGTAGAGTTGTACGATTGTACCTTAGAGTAAGGTACGTGACGAGGTACGGAGACCTACACCATAAGTCCTGTCGAGAGGGTTAGGGTCATCGTTCCGACTTCCGAGCATAGATATACTCAACCCTAACCCAGGAGACAGGATTAATCCTGTGGTTTGACTGACTGATTGATCACTAAGCACTCGGAACCGGCCTTAAGGACCCGTTATGCGACTATATGACTATGATCGTGACTGCTTTTCTGTAATACAATGATTTATGCTATTCATACTATTAGAAAATTTCTCTTTAAACATCATGATTTTCAATATTTTTTTCAATCGAATTCGTTTCACGACATTCGATTTAATGTTTATAATTCTTTTTTTCTTTTCGTATGTCGTGAACGTTTCGTGTAATTCGTACGAAAGTTTGTTTTATCGTGCATTCTTGTATTTGTAATATCGAAATCTTCTGTTATGACACAAGATCAGATTGAATGATCTGAAATTAGATCGAATATTCTTGAGCAAAGATTCTGTCGTCGTCTCATACTAAATGAATGATGATCAAACAACTGACTCGCAATTACTGTACATAAATTGACATTCTGTCGTTCATAATTTCTAAATCAATCAATTCACACTTTACGCATAACAATTGATAACATCATTCAAACGATGATTTGTACGTAAACAAAACGACATCATTTTTTGTTTTTTAACGTATCGATTTTCGAACAGTTTTGTATTTTGTACGCAAATCATCTGTTCATCAATATTTTTTCGTTGTCGTTGTCGAAAATTTTATTGCTCGCTCGATTCGACGTGTCGATCGAAATCAATCATCAATAACAAACATTTAATTGAAAATGAAAATTTCAATCAAATTTTTTCAATTTTTTACAACTTTCAGCAAAAACGATTGATTTTTCATTCAAATATTCAAAGCATTTCGATCTTTCGTAAAAATTCGCATTGTCATCGTTCAATGACGACGCATTTGAATGTCAATTCATCATCGAATTTTTGTTTGATTCGAGCAACTCAATTCAACGATTTTATTTGTTTTTCATCAACAAATAACTTGCTCAACAAGTCTTGAAAATTTCAATTTGCTTTTTTTTTCTTGTTTTGTTTATCATCATTTTATTTCAAATTTCAATACGACACATCATTTTCATTTAAGTCATTTTGATTGTTTTCACATCACAAATCATTCGCATTGCGTTTGAATTATTCGATTATATCGATACAATTAATTCAATTTATTTTGTCAATACATTTGCAAAAATTATTGTGAACAATATCGTAATTAATTGTTTTAAATCAACATCGTTGTCAGTTATTAATCATTCAATTTCGACAAACATTGTTTATTCAACAAAATGAATCGTCGACAAAATTCGTTTTCGCAAAGATTTTAAAGTTTTCGTGATCGTTATCGAAACGTATCGAAACAATCAATCATTTTTCGATCGAATTAATGATCGAATTACGTCATTCATTTTGGTAATCGATATTCACATTTATCACTTCGATAGACACATCTGCAGATTCGATATACACATCTTCAAAGCTTTAATTCTCGAATAATGTTCGAATTCTTCATCCGAAAGTCTGCAAAGTTTCTACTCGTCATATCATGTTGCAAAGATCTCGGATTCGAACGATTCAACATTCATTGAAAGCTGTCTTATTTACAGAAAATGAGAGCCATTTAATATGATGAAACGATCATTTTTTCTGAATTTATTAATACATTCAATCATTTTTGTCTTTTTTGTCATTATGTTTGTCGTCGTGAAACTTCTCGTCATTGCTTTCGAGATTTTCGAAGTCGTCGTCGTTTTTTTCGTTTTTTTCGTTATCGCTAGATATCTCGATAGAATGATCGATGATTTTGCTCTTGATCGCAATCGTATTTTCATCTCGTTCTTCGCGATCGCGATTTTCACGATTTTCGCGATTTTTTTTTTTTTTTCGAGATTTTCGTTCGGTCGTAATTTTTCTTCACGTGTAATCATCTTGATTCGTTTGTAACGAGTTTTCATTGTCTGTTTCACGATTTCGAAGTTCGAAACGTCACGTTTCGTAAATTTGACGACTTTTTTCAATTTTTGTCATTGTATTTTTCTTGTTTTGCGATTCACGAAATTTTTTTTTGATTTCATTTTTTTCGACTCGTTGACGTTTAAAAAATCATCTATTTCAAATATCGAGTCTGAATCAAAAAAAAACGCGAACGACGAAATGCGATTGTTGCGATCATGAAAAATATCGTCGAATTCAGAAAATCGTCATCGAACATTTGTTCAATGTCGTCGATTGATAGAATGACATTGACGTTGTGCTTGAAACGACAAAAACATCAATAGAATCGAAAGTGAAATCGTCGAAAAAAAAAAATCAAAAACGAAGCGAATTTCTTGAATCTTCAATGAAAATGTACGTTTTTCAAAAATAGTCTTTTTGACGTCTGAATGATGATTTGAATGATGTGAACACACGAAAAATTCATGATTTTGATAAATGCATGATTGCGATTGCAATGAATGTTTCTTTGATTGCTTTTCGATCTTTTTGACGAATCTATATTGTTTCTGTATTTTTTGCAATGCGTAAAATGAAATTCGATTTATTAAATTGCGCATTAAATCACGTGATAAATTCATTGCAATCTTGTTTTTGATTTGATTCAATCGATGTTCGTAATTTTTCATTTGATTCGAAATAAGAATTTCTAAACGATTTACAACGATCATGAAATCATTCGTAAAGAACTTCAGCATGTGCTTCAATACGCGATGATCGTTTTTCACTCGCGAGATGATGAAAATGTTGAAATGAAATATCTCGTTGATTTTGTATTTGCAGAATCGACTGCGTCATGATGTCATTCAAATATTTTTCACATATTGTACGTTTTTGATGTGCTCGTTTCGAAATTTACGAACGAATTTCTTGTATGTCGCATTGTATTCGATTCTGATGTGAGCGTAAACGACTCGATATCAATAAATTAAAAATTTCTTTCAGTTTTTTTGCGTGCGAAAGAACGATTTGCAATTCTTGAAAGCACGTTTTTGTTGATATGTCAAATGCATAAAAAATTGAAAACGTTAAAATATTGAGCTTTGAAAACGTTCATCAAAACGAAATTTCTGTTAATAACAACAACAACGAAATTTTTCAAATCGAATGATTTGTATAAGAATTTGATTTGCTTCAATGATTCAAACGAAATTCTTTTTTTCTTTTTTCTCAATGAAAGCGAAACCGATATAAAAATTCGTACTCAATAAAATGTGATTCATGACAACAAACATCGACATGTCGTATTTATTGATTTTGTACGTGCAATGAATGACGAGAATCTCGAAATTTTTGCACAAAATTTTCTTGATGTGCTTGTTGACGAAAAACAACTTTTTGATTCGTTTGATCTCGTTCTCGAACAACATTTTCGTGAATCAGTTATTTCGATTCAAAATCATTAACAGTGTCTGCGTAATATTGTATTTTTTTAATCGTAATTGTTTGATTTTCTTTTTCGCATTGTAAATATTCTGAAGTTGAAACAAAATGTTGAAATTCTGCTTGCGAAATTTGATTCAGATTTCGTAAAAAATAAAATTTTCGATCGATTAATTTCAACATACAGACATTTGCGAACACATATTTGAATCGATATCAATTGCGATGTTTCGAAACATTTTTTCGATCAATTCATTGTGACGATCGCATCGA
This sequence comes from Physcia stellaris, assembly GCA_018902385.1. Lineage (NCBI taxonomy): Eukaryota > Fungi > Ascomycota > Lecanoromycetes > Caliciales > Physciaceae > Physcia > Physcia stellaris. The sequence goes on from JABSSW010000066.1 coordinate 41,230, forward strand.
ATGCGTAAATATTTTGATGTTTGAATGATTATGTGTTGCGATTTTGACAATTATTTTTCATTTTTCATTGTCAAATAACGATTTCAAAATCATTTTTCAAAAACAGACAATTTTGATAATGTTGACGTTTTTGATTTTTTTGTTTTCGCGTTTTTTGTATGTGATGTTTCGATCGCAAATCAATTCGATGTAATTGAATTGTTTCGTGATTTTGATTTTTTTGAAACGTCGTTTGAAAATGTCGAATTCGTGTTTTTTTACGTTGCGTTGAAACATATTCACAACGATTTTATAAAAATCAAATATGTAAAAATTATTATAATCGAAATCAAAATTAACGTCGTCGATCGATTCAAAAATCGAAAAACTGTTTTCGACTATGACGAAATAAATGAGTGAATAAAATTTTCGATGTTTTGACAAATTTCTCGAAAATAAACAATAGAGTTATCTAAAATTAAGATTCTGAAAATGTGTATATCGAATCTGCAGATGTGTCTATCGAAATGATAGATGTGAATATCGATTATCTTCATTTTTGATTTAAAATCGACGATTGCAAAATTTTTTTGATATTTTTTACGTTCATTTTTCGAAAAATTTACGTCGTAAATTTCAAGTCATTTCGTCGACGTCGTTTTTTCAACGACGAAACAGCATTATAATCTCGCTGAATATTATTTTTCGAAACACAAAAAATATCGAATTTATTTTCGCATTCAATTCAAATATAACGAACGAAAATAACAATTGACAAAACACGAAATTCACGCAACAACAATGACAAATTTTTCAGACATTGATTACAAATGTTCGAAACGATGTTCAGACAAAATTTTAAAAATTCGTCGAATCATCAAATTCAATCGAATTTTTTGACAATGATGATGACGTCAAATGAAATGTTCAAAAAACGAATTTCTTTGATTCGTGATACGAGAAAAAAAAACGTTATCACAAACAATTCGATCGAACATTCGAACAAAAATACATATTTTCGAAATGTTCATTTTTACATTGAAAAAATCAAAAATATGACGTTGTTCAAAAATGTCGACGTGATTCGAACAAATTTTTATAATTGCATGCGTGATCACGCGTTACGTTGATACACAAAAATAATTAACGATGATCAAAAACGATTGATCAAATTCGAAAATGACGTAAAAAAATGAAAACGTTTGTTGTTAAAACGATAAAAAAAATCGTCATCAACAACGTTGACAATCATCACGAAAAAAAAATACACGATGAAAAATGTTCGTCGACATCGCGAATTATTCGATTTCGTTGAAATTATAATCAAAAAAATTAAATCGACAATGATGTCAATTTACTCGCAACTGTATTTAATTTACAATGAGTTGAAATTGAAATTTCGACGAAACTTGATCAAATCGACAAAAAAATTACAATGAATGAATTTTTTCAACAATTTGATGATAAAAAAAAATATGATGAAACATCGAAAATCGATATCGATTTTATCATTCGCTCGAAAACGAGCGTCGTTTTCAACTCATTTATCGTTTTCAGTTATCAGTTTTGTCAACATCATTCGATTCGTATAATATTTTTTTTGTTATCAATGAACGTGTAAATTACGAAAATTTCAATGAATTTTTTCGCAATTTCGTCAAATTCAATATTCGACATCGTATCAATTTGAAAAACAAAATAACGTTTACATTTCTCAACAACGTTTATATCAATCAAATTATTCAAATCGACAGCAATCGACACAAAATATGCAAAAACGTTCATACGAAAATCAACAATATCGATTTCAACAAACGCAACAAGACGAAACTCAAAAAAATCGAAACACGTTCGATTCGCGATTTCAGTATTCGCAATTTTTACGTTTGAGTAATTATTTTGTTGATTTTTCAACATCATTTTCGTTTTCGTCAAAACAAAATATTTATTTCAATCAAAATGAAACGTTTAATCAAGATGAAACATCATATCGACGAACGTATTTTGCGAAAAAAAAAAAACAAAAAACAATTATTCAATCGATGAAAAAAATTATCAAAATAATTACAACATGAATACTGAAAACGCGTCAAAAATATTTATGATAAATGATGAATATCATGACGAAAAACATTTCGAAATTCAAAAATTTAATGAAAATTATGTGATTCATGAATCATTCGAATATTTTGTGAATATTTCAATCAAACAAACAAAAATTTATTCATGCAAACGTTGTCAATCGAAATTTTATTTTAATAACAAGTTTCATCGACATTTGCGTTCGTGTCAAACAATTTCGATTAAATTTGACACATCGTCGACGAAAAATGCTCATAATTATCAGACATTTATCATACAATCAAATGTCAAAACAAATACACGATTCAATTTCGAATTTCGTTCGTAACGTTACGTCACGATGAAAACAAACATAAAACAATTTTTCATTGATATGTGCGTCGATATCGAATGCGATGCATTTTTAATCGATCGTAAATTTTTGATGCAAAAAATATTTGATTATAAAATACATGCGCGACAAATTATGAAATTTTTCAAAATTCGCGACATTGAAAACGTCATTGTAATCACGACGAATCATATTTCACTAATTTTTCGAATTTTCGAAATTTCGATTATTGACGAAAATGCGATCGTCACGTTCATTCGGCAAATTTACATAATGAAAAAATTGAAAACAAAGATTTTTTTGACAATGATATATTGAATTCAAAACGAATGAGTATAAATGTAAACAAGCAAATTGTTATCATCGAAAATTGCAAAACATTAAAATACAATTCAATGTCATCAATGCAAATTCACAAATCAAACGCGTGATTCGTGTCAGCGAAATTATTAAAATTTCAATTAAATCAATTTTTACGATTTTTTTCAAATTACGTGAAAAAAATAATTTATTTATTGAACGCGATTTTATGTTCACGTTTTCGCGAATTGAACGTTTAAATCAAAATGAAAACGTATTTTTTCATATCATTGATGTTCATACAAAAATGATTCAAACGAACAACGTCAACTTTGAAAATATTTACATTTTCAAAAATACGCGTTTGAAACTCGTACAAAAATACGAAAAGAAAAATGTTATTTAGCTAATTCGAAATACGCTCATTTAATTGTTAATGCTCATAAATTTGTTTTTAAAAATTGATTCAAACAAACATTGAAATTTAATGTTTCGATCATGACAATTGACGCGATTATGACGATTAATTATGAAAATTTGCACGATGCGATCGCGACTAATTTCGTCGTTTCAAATTTGATCAATTTTTCAATCAATTCTGCAAACAATTTTAACAATTTTATTCTGTCAAATGTTAATATTAATGCGAAAGAAATATTGTCTGTTGAAATTATCGTTTACGATGACGTTAACGCTCGAATTAAGTTTGCAAACGTTGCGTTGAGTTATTCAAAACTGTGAAACGACAATCAATTTACGATGAAAATTTCGAAAAATGAATGAATATCAATCGAATTGAAATTTGACGTCAAAATCGAAACAACAAAAATGTATTCGCTTGATTTCGCAGACAAAAAATTTGTAAACGAAACTTTTGACAAGTTACATGCACAAAATCGCATGAAATACATCAATCAATTCATTTCGCATGATTATTCTGTTTTCGCGATATGAAAAACAATATTTGAATCAAATGATTCAAAACGCAAAAATCGAATCGTCGTCGACATACGCGAATTAAACAAAATTATCATCATCGATTTTTATTCAATGTTTTTTCAATTTGACATTATTGCAATCGTCGTCGAATGCAAATTCATTTTCGTTTTCGACGCGACGAGTTTTTTTCATCAATAATTGATAAAATTTGCAAACAGACATAAATTTATCGTCGTTTCACATAAAAAACAAAAACAATTTAACGTCGCAATGATGAAATTCAAAAATTTTTCATCATACGTACAACGACGAATCGACGTTATTTTTCGAGATTTTCGCGAATTTGCTCGTGTTTACGTAAATGATATTGTTGTTTTTTCAATATTTTTGAAGAACATATGACTCATTTACATTCGATATTCGAACGATTGAATATTTATGAAATTAATTTGTCGTCGAAAAATCATTTTTCGACTATTTTACGATCGCATTTCTTGATCAAAAAATTGACGTTTTTGATTTCACTATCGCAATCGATAAGTTGAAAACAATAATCAAATTGAATTTTTTTATATTTTCAAAAATTTGAAAATCTATCTAGATTTTACAGAATGATTACGAAATTTTGTCGCGTTTTATGTTCAAAAACGAACGCGTTATAACGTCGCAAAACTTTATTTTTACGACAATCATTTTTCAACAAAAACATCATTCGCAAAATTTATTCGCAAAAATCGTAATGAACAATTTTTCAATTGAAAAATTAAAATCATATCGACTATTGCAAAAAACTTTTAACAAAATTTCATTTTTGATACATTTCAATTTCGATCGAAAATTGTACATCGACATCGACGCGTCTAAACGACGCGAATTCGACGCGATAATTTATCATTTCAAAACAAACAATAATTCAGACAAATTCAAACGTAACGATATCGAATTCATTCTATTTTTAAATCGAATGTTGAACGAAATCGAAATCAAATATTGATTTATCGAATTCGAAATGTGTGACTTAGTATGAATTGTCAGAAAAATTCGACATATGATAAAAACAATCAAAAATATTATTGTTGTGTTCACGAATCATGTCGTCAATATTTTCATCGTTAAGCAAATCACGATGAATTCGAACAACATCGATAAATTCAATTTTCGTTTTGTTCGTGTTTCAATTTATTTGTCACAATTTAAATTGAAAATGAAATATAAATCAAAAAAAAATCATGTTGTTTCGAATGCGTTATCAAAATTAACGTTTGAAAATGAACAAATCGACAAAAATTCAAAAAATAAATTTGATTTGAACACATATCATGACGAAATAATCGATTTTTCGAATAATTTCGATTGTTACGTTTTTCAAAACACACTCATCGCAATGTCGAAAACTTTAAAAAAAAAATCAAAAATCAATATAAAAAAAAACATGACGAAATATGATCGAAATGTTAAAATCGTTAACGATTCGAATGCAAAAAAAAACAAAAATTGTCGATTCGAAATTTTCAAATTTCATTGTTGTTCGAAAATAACGTAACGAAACGAAACGTCAATGAACAAAAAAATGACAATACGATATTTATATTAAAAAAATTCAAAACAAAAATCAATTTCGCGTTAAATACGAATGACATTATATATCATGTTGACATTGACACGCGTCGATCGTGTATATTTGTTGTTGTGAAACGCGAAATATTTCGTTTAATTCACGATACGAATCAGCATTCAGAAGTTCATCGATGCTATGACAGAATTTTCAGTACGTTATACATATCTCGACTCTCGCGAAAAATTAGAAAATACATCGAACATTGCTTTATTTGTCAATTGACACAAATCAAACGTCATCGATCGTACGAGAAATTCATGTCTATTACATTCGTTTCGCGTTCGTTTCATATCATTGTCATTGATTTCATTTTAATTATGTTCGACGAAATGAACACTGTCATGTTCGCAACATGCAAACATTCTCGTCGAATTTCATTGATTTTCGACAAAAACATTTATGAAACGAAAAAAAATGAATCAACGCATTATTGAACAAACTATTAATCGTCGATTGAAAAATGTTTGAAATTATAATTTTCGATCGCGATTCAAAATTTATGTCGAATTTTTGACAGATGTTTTTCATCAAATTAAACACGAAATTGCTAATTTCAATGACATATCATTCGCAAACGAACGATTCGTCAAAACGAATCAATCAAATTGTGAAATTGCTATCAAATATTTCGTTATCGAGTTTTCGAACATCGATTACATTTTAATTCTTTTTGCAATTCAAGTTCAACTAAACAACACGTTTAACATCGTTACAAATTTATCATTCAATGAAATCATATACGAATTCAAAGTCAAAAACGCGATATCAAATTTAATCGAATTTAACACAACAAATGTACAGAACTTGTCAATTCAACGCATGAAATATCAACGAAAAACTGTCGATGTCACGAACTTTGCAATTGTCAAAATCAAAATATATTATGATTCACGTCATACTTTTATTCGACTAAAACAAAATGAAAAAATTTATTTACAATTCAACAAAAATTACAAACTGTTTGACAAATCAAATTCGAAATTATTTCAACAACGTTGCGAATCATTTCGAATTTTTGAACGCGTCGAACGTTTAACGTATCGATTGAAATTGTCATCAACATGACGAATTCATTTCGTTGTGTTTATTGCACAACTCGAATCAACATTTGTCGAAATTGATTTTTACAATCGTTCGCGTTTTCATTATTTTGATTTCATTGAAATCGAAAACGATACGAATCAGTACAAATTTTATGAAATCGAGAAATTAATCGACAAACGTATCAAAAGTACAACAAAACTTTCGTAATTCAATATTTAATCAGATTAATCGACTATGAATCGAAATATGACGAATGACGATCTATTTTCGAATTACAGAATTCTCAAAATTTCATTGAGCAATACGAATTCAATCATTCGCAAAACTTTGATGATCGCAACGACAAACGAAAAACGAAAAATAAATAAATTGATGCATGATATGATTACGCATGATGATGAAACATGAAATTCAATGAGAACATTGATTTTTTTTTTTTTTGATTGACAAATTGTTATGACACAAAGTCAGATTGAATGATCTGAAATTAAATCGAATATTTTTGAGCAAAAATTCTGTCGTCGTTTCATATTAAATGAATGATGATCAGACAATTGATTCGCAATTATTGTACATAAATTGACATTCTGTCGCTCATAATTTCTAAATCAATCAATTCACATTTTACGCATAACATTTTCATTTTTTGCATTTGTCAGACCTAAGAGGCAAACGTCGCGAAAAAAACTCTGTATGTTGAATATGAGAGAAAAACCGTGACGAAGGATGACGAATCGAGATGAATGTTTGATAGATGTAGCAGTCGATGTCACTGAAGATCGTCTGTGAAATGATGATCGTTAATCGTGCTTTTGTTGTTTATATCTGTTGTTTGACGCTGTTCATCGATCAATCGACGATGTGAGATTCGAACTTTCACGGCCTGAAACGCGTATCGTTGTTGTGCTTGAACTGCTATCTGCTTCTCACGTCGATTTGAGACCTCTCGACTCTGCTACAACAAGGTAACAGGTTCGTAGCCAGCACAGGTGGATCTCACCGCCATAAAAGGCGGCCGCTGGCCTGATTAATCCTGTGGGTCTCCGCACTCGGTAGGTACATGTAGGGTAGAGCTACTACGCGTAGTACTAGTACAATACGAGTAGATAGAGTGAGGTAGGTACGTGTATTGATCTACGAATACTCGTATGCATAGCATTGAGACTCCTTTAACGAGCCTGATGTAGGATGGCAAGACCTCGGAGTAAAGTGCTCTGACTGACAGTTATTGCTAAATTGACATTTGTGACTTTCATCGGATTCACAGCTAGACGTACCTGGATATGTTGGCTCTGTGGACTGATTCAACGAAGGTCAACCGTAGAGCATGGGTTGTTGCTTCGTCAATACTTGTATTTGAACTCGTTCCCGCGTCACCAAAGAAAAACAGGAGCAGCACCATTGATTCTTCTGTGCCTTGGGAGTCTGGGACTTCGGCCACTTGCTGTGGAGCTTCCCCCCACATGTTGGAGGATCAAAGGTGTCATAAGATGTACCTGTTTGCGGACACTTTGAAAAAGAACGGGGCTCCTGATGATGCCTGCTGAGTACGTATCTGTCAACGGGGTACGAGTAGCTGTGGCGTGACCTAGAACACTTGCTTCAATCTCTCCAGACACGACAGATTCCCACAAGACTAGGGGCGGCTCTCTCCGACGCAGGATAGTTGTGCGGGTTTGAAGGCAATGATTGGATCGTCCCACTGAGGCTTCCCTTAGAAAAGATAGCACAATACTAGTACTACTGGCAGTTGAATCGGATTCAGCTTGGTGACTTCGAGCTGCCAGGATCAGAACGTTGAAATATTTTAGCGGCATCCGAGGGCAGGTAGTCGTTGCTAGTAATTTGCTTGACATTGAATCATGATTGATCTTACAAGCACTCGACCTTGACGCTGTCCCTCATGCGAGGCAATCTGAGACTGAATCAGCAGGTCGAACACGCGGGACAAAGTAACCTTCACATTGTACGCCTGTAGTGACACCTTTCACTCTATTCATCCAACTGGAAGTCTACGTAGTCACACGCGAGCCGATAATGCATCGGTCCCGCTCCGATCGACTTCACGCCGAGAGAACCCTCATTCAAGTGACGCATTGCTCCTAGTGGGCTCTTGTTGTCCTAATCAACCTGGCATGTGAACGAATTACTCCTCGCCGACGAGGTTGGTACCTTCTCTCAGACCTTCAACGACCAGCTCCTCTTTCTCTGCCCGCTGATAGATGTCTCTGACATCGTCTGAGACTCAGTCAGTAATGGGCGCACGAAATCTAGGACGTTAATACCTGTGGTAGTCTCAAAATGGCTAGTCGCATCGTAGCTCTTCGATATGAATATGTTGTCATTCATACCACTTTCTAAAGGCTCATACAACGGAATTGGTGGTCCCATGAATCTCTCTTCGATCTTGCCAAGTCTCTCAAAACCAGGTTGGAGTTCGAGATGGTGATTGCTTGAGCCTTCGGCTATAGTGGAAAGGATCGCGATATAGTAGCCTTTGGGACAGACACTGTGGGCCGAGGATACAATGGCAATGTAGATATCTTAAAAATCAGCCGGGTTAAGTATATTGCCGAATCGAAGGCTTACCATTTTTGCGACCAACCTGGGATTGGGGAATTATGAGCTGGGCCGAGTCGCTGTTGTCAGTGTATTGAACGGGGTGGGTCAGGATGCAAATAGCCTTCACCAAGTGTCCAACGACTTGGACTTTCCCTGGGAAGTACGATGGGTCGGCTATGATTTTCTTCGTCTTTGTTGAGAATTGCATGCCCTCGGTCTCATCTCCTCTTTCTCTCATAGTGGCCTTGATTCCAGTGGCTTTGCTCCCTTCGTACATTATCTCATCGATGGTGGTGTTGAGCATGTATGTACCACCATAAATCGCAGATAGCCGAGCAAACCCCTGCGGCAGCTCACCTAGTCCGTACAAAGGGTATATGTACGGTGACTTTCCGTATCGGGCCATTGAGTTGACATATAGCCTTATCCGCTGCACCGTCTCCTTTGCCGCACCCTTTTGATTGATATACTCGTCCGTTTGATATAGAGCCATAGAGTGACCAATGAAATCGCGTGTCGAGGCCTCGAGACCGTACTTGTCGTAGACCTCCTTCATACTGCATTGGTTCAAATTAAGCCCTGTTGTCGTTCAGTATGCATACGAGTTCACCATTTGATATAATATACCGGCGTAGCTCGCGGGATCATCTTCTTTGAAAGCTCCTACCCACTCTAGGAATCTCTTTGCTCGCCTCTTCTCAAAGAGACCCATAAGAGGCGACCTCAAAGCTTCTCCTGCATCAGAGGGTACTTTTGCGACTGTGGCTTTCGCTCCGCTTCCGACCTGTACATAGCTGCCAGCTATTTGCCTAAATTCGAGATAGCGTGTGACGTCGGTGGACACGAGGATGTTCGTTAATTCGCCATTGGACATTAGAAGCTTCGGTACAAGGTCGATGTTCCAGTCGTTGACTCGTCCATACTTCTTCCATGGTTCCTCGCCCCTGTTGTAGTTACCGTAACGTTTGAAAAGCTGTACTTGATTAGGTGGAGCTTTGAGGTCAAGGTGTATAGCCACGCACGGCTTCTATATTCAACGAAGCAGACTCGCTAAGGATATTTCAGCTCCTGAGACTCTGATGGGTATATCTGGTGGACGGACCCTCCATAGTGATCGTTCCTGTCAATGTGGAGGACTTTTTTCCCCTTGACGCTCATAACACTTCTCAAAGTCAGCTTTCTTAATCGAGTCATGCCGGATATGAACGACCAACCCAGACAGCACACATTCTGTCAGGCCTATAGTCCAAGGTGGTGAGCAACAATTCAAAGAAGGGTTTGAGAAGGGGAAGTCACCTGTGCCTAGAACAATAACATCGTACTCCGGGGCTATCTCATCCATGATTTCAAAGCTAGAAGAGTAATGTAAACGGCTTAACCGACAACTGCGGAGAATTTGGCAAGTTTGGGGGTATTGGTCGAAGGCTGCTCCAGTCAGATGCTGCATAAATGTTCGACCCCTCCAATTCCCAAGGGTGCCAAGCCATTCATGACGGATGATGAAAACCCTCTCCCAAGAGAGGGACTGTGTCATACTTACATTACATTTGATATGATACATGTACATAGTTTTGTGGAAAATATAGTAAAACTAGTCAGGCCCCCAACAGTCCAATCTATTCACCAATAGAGTCACGAGACACATGAGAACATTGCACGACTGCTCGACAGAGACATTTCTACTCCACTTCCAGTTGTAACTAGATGGCCTCGGAGATGACTTCTACATGCCTACACAGATGCAAAGGCAGGCCTCGCCGAAAATGTACTCTCTTCCTCGGTGTCTGCTATGTCGTTCTAATCGTCTTTAGCAACCGTTGATCTTACGGGAATGTAGGGACGTACTTGAGAAGTTTTCTGGATGTATGGAGGATGTTCCTCTGACGGGTAAAGGTTGACCTCATCTCGGTGTTGAGGGCTCACGGCGACTTTGCGAGCATTTTCCCACGCATAGTATCTTTCTCTGAGTGCATGTCTGATAGCACGCTGCGTCACCTTAACCTGAAGATCGAACTATCAGCACACAATACATGCGCGTCGCGAAACCAGTATTCGAAGCTTAAGAAGCATAGCGCAACACACCGCAGTCTCTCGTCCCTTCGCCTCATATTCGCCGTACCCTGCTTTGATCTTCTCGCGCGCTTTGTTTTGAGTTGCTATTCGATTCCGCTCTCTGCAACATATCCACCACAGTGCGTGCAGATCTTCCCAAGACTTGTGTCGTAGCTCCTCAACAGTCCAAGAACGACCTAGGAGGAACAAAGTCAGCTCAGTCTAATGGATTTATAATGATGCATGTATCTGACCGTGTGCACTATCTTCATCAGGAGTTGACAAGACTGTCTTCTGTGTGTTGAAGAAGCCCCATAAGCCATGATCCTTGGCCACTTCGATCTTCCTCTTTTTGGGATCAAGTACTGGTTGTGGTAGTGGCACCTTGGACATGCTGACCGGATGCCGCAGGCCAGTGCGTCTCAATGCAGACACACCACGGTCTGGATTGCTATCACGTTTGTAGCGTTGATTTGATTTCCTCTTGCACAAAGGCGAAGAAACGGAGAATTGAACTCTCTGCTGTATCAACCCGTATGCACTGGCCAGCAATGGTGCTAGGAACACTGGCGGTGGATGACAGGACACCGAACGTGTAGTTACGGTGAAGTGCGCCATGATCGGAATATGCAAAAAGGTAACTCAGACTGTGTTAAATATACCTAAGATAATGGAATAAATGGATGCATCAGGGCAATTCAGACAGGGGTGGGGTAAAAGGCTATAGCGCTTGGAGGGTCTTGACACGATATAGTTCTACCTCCGGAGTGCGGGTCGAAATACTAAATGCGGTCTCTCATCAAGTAAAGGAGAATTTTCTACACTCGTAGGTTCCTAGATGCCAATTGCTGATGTCCAACTTGAAAGCTGCATTTTAAGTGTTCATGGCCATGTCAGATCCGGGGCCTTCGACTGTATCACACTTGAACAATGATATATTTTATTCTTTCGGCATCGCCTTAGCAATAACAGGTTTCGTTTACCTTGTCAGCAAAGTCACGAGCTTCCTCCGCCTCTTGATCAGCCTCTTTATATTTCCTGCATTGCCTGTATGTACTCTCGTCTCTTCTTGCGGTCGGCTTGTGACTTCCGAATCCGCCTCTATGCTTCCTACTGATTGTTTCCTTCAAGCTCCGTGCCTTCGGTCCGCGCTCGTCTTGGGCGATTGTTACAGGCGCCTCGGATGGCATTGGCAAGGATTTCGCTACTCAACTCGCGCAGCGAGGGTTCAACATCCTTCTCGTCTCGCGAACCGAATCAAAGCTCCAATCTCTGGCTTCAGAGATCCAATCCAAATGCTCGCGGCCAAATGCTACCAAAATCTTTACAATGGACTTTGCGTCGAACACTGAAGATGACTACGCAAAGCTGCAGGCTACGGTCGATACGCTCGATGTTGCTATACTGATCAACAACGTGGGCAAAAGCCACGACATTCCAGTGCCATTTACGCAGACGCCGAAGCACGAAATTTTGGACATTATTAACATCAATTGCGTGGCTACCCTGAGAGTAACCCAGATTGTGGCGCCAGGAATGGTACAACGAAAGCGTGGTCTAATTTTGACCATGGGTTCTTTCGGTGGTCTCATGCCTACACCTCTGCTTGCCACGTACAGCGGAAGCAAAGCGTTCCTGCAGCAATGGTCCACGGCACTCGGGGCAGAACTCGCTCCACACGGAGTGACTGTTGAGCTAGTGCAAAGCTATCTCGTAACGTCGGCAATGTCAAAGATTCGCAAACCGAGCTGGATGGTGCCAAGCTCTAGAGGTTTTGTCAAGGCCGTCTTGGGCCGGATTGGACGTACAGGGGGCGCACAGGGATGGGGTTGGACAAGCACGCCGTATTGGACTCATGCTATAATGCAATGGTGTATAGCCACATTCGCCGGACTCTCGAATGCTACTGTCGTAAACGTCAATAAGGGTATGCATGAAAGTATACGGAATCGGGCATTAAGGAAGATGGAGCGGAAAAAGGAAAAGGCCAAGAAGATGCCGTGATCGATCTATGAAGGTACGAGCTCTTCAATACGGGTGTTCGGTGTCTTTCATCATATACCAACGTACCTGAGAATCTAATCGCATGACTGGTGCCCTCGTATCTGTCCACGGGTGTCGGAAGCGCTGACACTTACTATCCTAATCTTGTCCGATAGAGTTCTCCTCCGCAATCGCGCAACCTCGCGGCTGCTTGTTCAGGGGTGATGTCCCTTTGAGGCTCTGCCATGAGTTCGTAGCTGCGACAACCATTAGCCTATTACCATCCTGAACCTCGCAACAAAGGTTGTGATCGCGACGTACCCAACAAGAAACTTCCGCACCGTTGCACTCCGCAGAAGTGGGGGAAAAAGTGAATATGGAAGTGACTGGCTTCCATCTCTTGCTCGGTTCCTTCCAGAGGCGCCTGATGCAACCCCATGCTGTAAGGAAATTGTGTCTCGAACAGATTGTCATATCTCCTCGTCACTTCGGATATTGCCTCTGCCAGCATGTGCTTCTCATCGTCACTGAAGTCCGGCAAGGCACGCTTATGTTCCCGACTGATGATCATGACCTCGAACGGCCAGGTCGCCCACCATGGGCAGCAAGCTACAAATGCGGGGTTTTCGAATACTGTGCGCTTCCTCTGGCAAGACTCTAGCGACGCATAGTCGACAAGAAGATGCGCACCGCCTTGCTCTCGGTGATACTTCTTCAGCTGCTCGAGTTCCAGGCCTGGCTCCTCCGGTAAGCCCGTCGTCACCCACACTTGTCCGTGAGGATGTGGATTGGAGCAGCCCATAGCGGCACCTTTGTTTTCAAAAATCTGCATGAAGCGATATTGGGTGTTGGAGCGCGTTGAGTTTCCGTCATAGTGACTGGTTGGGGTTAAAGTCGTTGGTAAAGAGACCTTCGCGAGTGGCGACGAAGGGGAGATGTGTGCGGAGTAGAGAGATGTCCAAGTTTCGATCACAGGCAGGATCGATGCTGGAGGAAGATCGGCCAATGTGAGATTGTGATTGCGAGAGAAAGTTATCACGTAGCATTTTCCAGTGACTGGCTCGGCACGAAGTAAGATTGATGAAAGGCCTGCAGCATTTAGCTCTTGACACAAATGTCAAGTAAGGACACCATCGTACTGCCGATTGCTTCGGTTGGCTGATATTCTGCCTGCAATTCCTGGACAGCACTGTAATCATTGACAAATACGTAGGTGTTTTCATAGTCCGGGTTCACTTCGCCCTGAGCACGTCTGTTTCCAGGGCACAGGTAGCATGATGGGTCGTGTGCAGGTAACTCTGTCTCTGTAGCTGCTTCTTGCTGGCCTCTGCAATCCCTGAGAATCAACTTTCCGGCCTAATTCAGAATTAAAACTCACTGCCAGGGTCTTTTGGTTCGATGTGGAGATACCAGGATCCAGCTGCCTTTGAGTGGATTATACCGTCGATGTGAGATGTCATCAAGTATTGCATTTGGCATATTAAGGCTTCTAGGGCGCGAAGCAACGACCTAGTAGAGTTCATAGACGAAAAGCAATACGTACTTCGATTGACTTTACTTGTAATAAATTGTGCTCACATTACCTAAGGTACCGAGGTCCTCCAATTAAGCGCATCACCGTGCGTAATCTTAGTACATCGGCGATAAGATTGTAAAGTACCAGGGTAGTACCTCAAGGTACTCTAAAGGACGACTACTTCAGCACAGTAATTCGCCTTTGTGTATTCTTCTTTGTCATTAAGCCAACGGGCATTGAGGTTCGAATTTGGATCTTACAGTAGGCAGCCCTGGTGTATTAGAAGAGACGGCCTCATCCCACCGTATGGCTGGAGACTGGAACACAACTTTGCCTGGGCTGTTCCACTTACCCAACGAAGTCGGTATTCTATGCAATGTGGCTTTGAACTGGTGGCGCTGATCAGCTTCAGATACTGATCCATATTCTTTCTTTTTTTGACACTGATGCGTTACTCGGCTTAGTACCGGTCTGCCAACGGTTCCAGACCCTAACACTCCACATCGTACATAGTCGCTTGCTTGTCGCAGCGTCCCTGGAGGAGTTGAAGCTCATACTTGAATGCTATCATCCGTCAGCTCAGTATACTGAACCGTATCTTTTCTGCGAGTATCTGGGCACGCCAGGGTTATGTGACGACAGTGAGGGAGAAGGTTCTGCATATTGGTCGGCTGCCGGGGAGGGTCGATTGGGGAAACTTCGAGGCATCTATTCGCGCTTTCGGCCAACTCGGCCAGATGCTGATCCACCGCTCCGGTCGCATCCAGCTGGCGGCGCTGCAGGAAGCAAGACGTATACAGCAAGTCCTGCGCATGAACGGCTCGGGATGACTGACTGGGTGACACAAACAATAAATTTGGATGTTAATGAGTTGTTCTCTCAGCTGTGCGTCAGTGCCAACCTTGTTAAGATAGGACCGAGACGAGGTGTATTCTTGAGCTGTATTGACGTTCTTCGAAAAACTACACCGAGGATCTGGAGAAAATGGCTTGCTGAGAATGCCGACGAGAAAGCCGAAAGCTCGAGCACTTCGGATTTGAGACCGGCTGAGCTATCGAACGATCTTGACCGTGAACAGATCTTGTGGGTCGACACCAACAAGAATTTAGGTATCCGTGTACGGGTGCAAGAGCGGAGGTGGCGTCGACACACGCCTGTGCTTATGCACAAAGATGAGGATCAAGCCGTCACTTACTCTTTGGTTCTCGAAGGTAAGTCGATTAGGTTTTTTGGATTTCCATCGTCTTTTCTAGCCTTGAGCGGACCACATACCATACAACAAGGTCCTAAGGAAGAAAAATAGCTAAATTCAAACAGAACTGCTGGTTAGGACAATTCATATCCTTCTAACTGTTGAGAGATCATTACTTGAGACGACCTCACATTCTGGTAAAGCCGTGGTGTTTGGGTCTTTTGTAACGCAAGCAGCGGTGTGAAGTACAATATTCGTATTTAGAGGGGAGCGGTTTTACATCTTGGAATGTCACCTAATAGTCGGGATAGAGCAATTCAATACTTTCCTGAAGATAATGAGATGACACGACTTTACCAATGGCGCAGTGAGTAAGTAGTACGGCAACTAACTTCTCAGAAGCTCGTCGCAATGGTATTTTGGTTGTTGTGCTTCTCAGGCCCGTCAATTCGGACTTCTACAGATTCAAGGAGGGAATTCTTTGTGGCTTGTGCTTTCCTCCAGGTTTCCAACTAAGGTGGTGCACGGAATAAATCAATATTGGCCTGAA
Source organism: Physcia stellaris (assembly GCA_018902385.1). Classification (NCBI taxonomy): domain Eukaryota; kingdom Fungi; phylum Ascomycota; class Lecanoromycetes; order Caliciales; family Physciaceae; genus Physcia; species Physcia stellaris. The sequence continues at coordinate 57,378 of JABSSW010000066.1, forward strand.
TTTTCATAGCCATCATCGATGGATCAGGCTAGAATCAAGTCCTGTCTTTGTGCGTTACTGCATCCCTTCGAGCCTCTCCTTTACCATCCTTTGAACACTATCCATGTCAAGGGGTCTGTCGGCGTAGAGACCACTACGCCCGCTAAGATCTCGCATTACGTTGCCAAAGTGTAAATTGTTGCCGTTGGATTTGAGGTCAAACAGAATCTTCGTAATAGCTTGAGAAACTTCGTCCTCTGGCACTGTCGGTATGAGGCTCATATATTCTTCTAAAACAGCTAGCTGCGCTTCTTCCTTATTCTTCAGATCGTTACGCTTGGCAGCTCCAAACTCAGCGGCTGCCGTCCTACAGGATTTCGCATGTTTGTTCAGAAGAGCTAAAACTCTGCTCTCCGAACCCATGGTGCCCGGTTGGGATTTGGAAGCGGAGTCTGCTGCTGCAAGGAAACCTCGTAGTACGTTCAGCCTGTCGGATTCGGATTAGAATGATTTCTACCGTCACCGACTTCGACAAATATCAGTATAGTCTGGCTCACCGGTTAGCATCTTTGGCTCTCAGAGCATCCTTGAGATCAGCTCGCATTCGTGAAAGAGTTGGTGATTGGGTATTTGACTCCGGGACAAACTCGGCAGTAGCGGCCACGAATCTCCGGGATGAAATGGAGCATTGTAAGCACTGTCTTATAAAACGCAAATTTGATCTGATACTGATCATTTCGAATGGTGACCGAGGAGTAACCAAGAAGACAACGCTAGTTGGACTATTGGAACGCGTCCTGGAATACCTCCGTAAATTCCGCGTCATTCGGGCCGTCAGTTCTACCGACACGAGCCGAGCTGAGCAAACGCGTTACGAGGCATATTTCAGAAATGTCAAGTAGTAGCTACTGAGGTATCGCGACATGGAAGTCTGATAGCGCTGGAGCTCAGTGACGCCCCGAAAGGCAAACGCGTGCATGGTCTTTACGACCTTCGGGCATGATGTCGTTCCCTCCGCAGACTCCTCCAAAAGTCCTACCTGGCGCATATATTCAAACACCTGCATTGAGCAGACTTCAGACTGCTTCATCCAACACACGACCCTTTGGGAATTCGTCGCAGCAGCAGTATGGCTCGTACACTAGTGATGCGGCGGTCAGCCGGCCGCCTCAGCAGCCGCAAATTCAAACGAATCAAGACTCTCCATCGGAGACTCTGCTGCCCATTGAGCGAGCGGCGAAGAACATCTCGGAGATGCTCAATCAAGAAGCGCAATACCCCGATCTAGATAGTTACATCGGCCGTAAGTGGCTGCTGAGAAACAGTCGTACTCGCGCTGATTTCTTCGCTAGAAGGTATCTCATCTGACTATGATGTCTCACAGCAACAGGCATGGGCGCCGTTTCAGAAGTCTAGGATATACACGTTCCCCGACAGGATTTTTGAGCAGTGCAATCATTCTCAAGTGCGCACACTCATGGGACTCTTCGCCGATGTGAACCATGCCTGGATCACAGTCGACACTTGTTTGTATTTATGGGACTATACCCTACCAAACTCTGAGATTATCGGCTTTGAAGAGCAGCACAGTACCATCAAATTAGTCAAAATGGTGGTGCCACGAGCTGGCGTTTTTACACCACAGATCAACCGGCTTCTGGTTGTGGCAACAGTGACAGATATCATACTGATCGGTGTAGCATCCCAGCCTGCGCCAACCGGTGGACAGTCAGTCGGGCTATATCAAACGGGTCTCTCCGTTTCTGTCAAAGGACTCGATATCACTGCTATTGCGGGTTCATCAGCAAGCGGCAGGGTTTTCTTCTCTGGGAAAGCGAGCGACGATGTTTATGAGCTTATATACCAGCAAGAAGAATCCTGGTTTCGACAACGTTGCTCTAAAGTAAACCATACTAGCAGAGGTATTTCTGCCTTTGCACCAACGCTTCCTTTTGGTCAAAGGATGGGACAAGAATCTGTAGTGGAAATGGTGGTGGATGATTCTAGGAAGCTCCTCTATACACTTTCTTCAAAATCTACCATCCGCACTTTTTACATGACACCGAACAATGGTCTGAGCCTGGTAATCACAAAGCCTTTCAGTCAGACACTTAATAATATAGCCCACATGACCTCTCCATCAGAGCTTATATCTCCGAGGACATCAATTGTCTCGGTCCATCCGATATCTTCACAAGAAGCCTCGAAGTTGCACATCATGGCAACTACATCAACAGGATGTCGGATTTTCATGAGCGCTACTTCGTCATATGGTTGGAGTTCGATCACCGATTCGTCTAATGCCCCGAACAACATGCAGGTCCAGCATGTCAAATTTCCTCCGGTGATGTTTTCACCGTCACAATCAAATCAGCAGCAAGCTTCAACGCAAATGACAGCTTATAATACCCAACAAGCGGTGAACACATCGTCGAGAGCGTTGATCCAAACAGTAAGTGCCCACCGATATGTTCCTGGCTTCTTTCTTTGCTTCGTGAACCGGGACTCGCAGAGTGAATCCGAATCTCTGTTCATGTCAGCTCCAGACGCAGGCCGCATATCACGCCCACAAGACCCTTCGCGGCTCTCACGATACGCCGAGTTTGGCTTGTGGCTTAACATAGGTAGCCCTGTTGTGAACGTCGGCCTAGCCTCAGCCTCGTTTGCGGCTGCAAACTCCCCTCGAGGGTTTGGTAACGAGCTTGCCGTCCAATACGACAAACCAGCCTCGGAAATTGCTCTCATGACAAGTACCGGTGTCCATATTTTGCGAAGGCGAAGGCTTGTAGACATATTCGCGAATACAATTAAGACCGGAGGAGGCGAAGAGGGACTTGAAGGAGAGATCAAGAAATTTGTCCGTATGTACGGTCGTGGTGAGACAGCATCAACAGCACTGGCTGTTGCATGTGGTCAAGGTGTTGATGTTTCATCCGATTTCCGGGTCGCCAAGGTCACCGATCCAGAGGTTCTCGAGTACGCGCGTAAAGCTTTCATCGATTATGGCGGCAGACCGCAATTTAACGAAAACTCCATTACTGATCAGTCTTCCCCAGCCATAGATATGGTACGACCGTCTCCCAGACATGAGGGTCTTTCCTTGTATATATCAAGGCTTGTGCGATCGATCTGGAAGGCGCCTGTCGTCCGGGAAGTCATGGCCTCTAATGGAGGTCTCGATGTGTCTCCCGCAATCAGCCTCAGCAAGCTCAAGGACATTCAGCAAGATTTGACAAAGCTGAATGAGTTTCTGGATACCAACAAGAGCTTCATCGAAGGCCTTTCAGGACCGGAAGCGCTTGGACGAACCTCCAGTAAACAAGAGGAAGTAGCTCTGCAGGCTGAGCATCGAGCTCTACACTCCATGGTGGTTCTTATAGAGCACATGATAGAGGGCATCTCATTTGTTTTGGTGCTTTTTGATGAGCGCATAGCAGAAATTGTGATATCACTTGCCAATGAGACACGACAGCAAGTCCGATATCTGACTTATGAGGGTCTTTTTAGCACATCAAATGGAAGGGACCTAGCGAAAGAGCTCGTGAAAGCGATAGTAAATCGAAACATAGCGAATGGGTCAAATGTCGAAACTGTTGCGGAAGCACTGAGAAGAAGATGCGGCAGCTTTTGCAGCACAGAGGATGTGAAGGTATTCAAAGCACAGGAGCTACTGAAGCGTGCCTCTGAGGCAGGTAGCGAATCTGAATTTGGACGAAACCTCTTGAATGAAGGTTTGAGCTTGTTCAAGCAGGTCGCTGGCAGTCTTTCTATGGAGCAACTACACTGGGCTGTGCGGCAATTTGTTTCCATGCAATTCTATGCTGGAGCTATCCAGCTGTCGCTCGACGTAGCTCAACAAGCGGATCGAGGGAATCGGGCGCTGGCGTGGATACAGGAGGCCAGGCCTGAGAACGTACGTTGACATCCCGTGCTACGCTAGAGCATGCTAATCGTCACAGGACCCGCGAGCGACAATCTTTGAATCCCGGAAACGATGCTACAATCTCATTCATGATGTGATCCAAGCCGTTGAGCAAGCCTCCCTGCAAGCACCTGATATCATTGAAGGTCAATTCACCGCTGCGGCTAGGAGGAGAGCAGAAGCGTATGATGTGATTGACACTTCTGACGATGAAGTGTTCCAGACCGACCTCTACGACTGGTATCTTGCCCAAGGACGAGCTGATCGACTTCTAGAGATACAATCACCATACATCGTCACGTACCTCCAACGTAAGTCCTCGGATGACATAGCCCATGCCGACCTTCTATGGAAGTATTACAAGCAGTCGGAACGATACCACGATGCTGCTGCCGTTCAACTAGCCCTAGGCAAGAGTGCGTTTGCTCTCAGTCTAGACCGTCGAATCGAGTATCTGAGCCGAGCCAAGGCGAATGCATCGACGCACGTCCTTGGCGGATCGCGGCAGACGAAACAGAATCTCCTACGCGAGGTGTCCGATCTACTGGACGTGGCTAACATTCAAGACGATATCTTGCAACGACTCAAAGCCGATCCCCGCATCACGAGCCAACGTAAGCCAGAAGTCGTCAAAGAGCTCAACGGTCGGATCCTTAGTCTGAGCGAGCTGTACAACAGCTACGCCGATCAAGCTAGCTACTTTGACATCTGCATCTTGATATACCAGGCAGCTGATTATCGAAACCCTGCCGATATCCGATCAACATGGCTGAATCTGCTCGACCGAACGCACGAAGAAACGGCCGAGCGCGGGGAACCTCTCCCTTACGAGGCAGTGAGTGAGAAGATCCGGAGCCTGGGCAATCGGCTCAGTCTTTCGGAAAGTATGTTCCCCGTTGGAGACCTCGTGCCAATGGTCCGAAAGTACGCGTACGAATTCCAACACGAGGTCGGCCCGGAAAGTTGGGTCATGGATGCGTTCATCGATCTACAAGTACCGTTCGAGTCTCTCGTATCGGCTTTGGAAGGAATGTTTTACAATGACGAGGCGCCGTTCCAAGGTCGCAATCGGCGCTTCATTGCCAATGATTTGGTTTACGTCATCGGTCAGTGGTACAGGGAAAGTAGTCGAGGTGCTGAGGCTGTATTTGGTGGAGAAGGCAACGCGGAAAACATGTCGCAACTGCTGCGAGTGCTGCAGCAGAGCGGCCTTGACGAGCAGCGAGTCGAACAGTGTCAGGCGTTGAGGATGAGGATCGAGCATACTTTGCGTTGATAGAAAGTTTGTGGTTTCATGATACCCCCACCCACGAATACCCTTGGAAAGAGGAAGATAATGGAAACATGTTAGAGAGGGAGAGGCATGCCTCGATAAAAGCAGTCGACTATAGTGACAACGACTTATCGTGTGATTATCAGAAAGGGTCGCAGATGTATTATTAAAGTTTGTGCAAGCAGTCAATCATAATAATGCCCGGCATCTGGCACTTCAGCACGTGACAAACGCCTTGTATGTATTATTATTACAACCTAAACCCTCGATCTCTTTCGCCTGTTCTTCCGCCATCGTCGTGTCACGCAAATGGCTTCCAAAGCACATCGTGTCTCCTCTATCTGGTTACGGAAGCGCGATCTCTTCTATTTCGCCTTCTTCACAGTTCACCTTCCCGTGATACTTCGTACGTACAAATCTCGTTCAACTTATTTCCTTTCCATCTTCTCGTTGTAGAACCTACCTTGCTCTGCAACACTTCTCAGCTCTTGAAAACCATGAATGAAGTCCGTTGCATTCTACACGCCTGCTTTTGGGCCTTTCCTCGCGATCTCCATCACACCACTTCTGCATATTGCAGACCCACATTAACGTCTTCGATCAACAGTCGTTGACCTCGGACTCCTCTATCCACCTGCATTCACTCCGTCGTTGATCACAACCATTCGCGATTTCTACATCGAGAGCTATCATGACCAGAACTTTATAGACCCCCCCGGCTGGTTTAAAGGCTTCATCTGGATGGAGGCTTACTACCATATTCCTTTGAGTATATGGGCGATCAGAGGCTTACTGCAAGGTATGTAGGCCTCGGCATCGGGATTTCGCCTTTCCTTTTCCCGGTTCGAGTTCGGGATCCTTGTCCGTGGAAGGCCACAGGTGACATGCACGGCCTAGCCGTTTAAAGCCCTACTCAACCACAGGCCATGGGGTAAACCAACATGCGGCTTAGAGTATATGCTTCTATGCTTTGGCTCTTTATTTACGGGCGCTCGTGGTTACAAGTCTGTGTCTGACATGGACAGATGATGCTCTCATCCCACTCCATCTTCTCATTTATGCCACTCAAACAGCCGTTTCCACATGCGCCTGTATTGCGGACGCCCTGACTTGGGACATCAGCACTACCCAGAAGATCAGTCTCGGACAGCTTTACGTCCCTTATTTACTGCTTTGTAAGTCATCAACTGGATCGACCTGACTGCTTGACCAAGACGACTTGCGGGGATCAAGACTAATCCGGGCTCAGCTTTGTTTATGGGTATCGACATGTTTGGACGACTTCAGGGGCGCCTGGTGAAGGAAAAGGTATTATAGATCATACACAGTATCCTTCGAGCACTTCAAAGCTACGACGGCGGCAAATGTGGGTTTGACTTTGCTGTTTGAAGCTCCAAAAGCGGAAACAATAGTAAAAGTGCGTCCTCTGCCAACCGTGGCAGCCAATGATGAGCCTCACGCTCACCGCAATGTTGTCTTCCCTTCGATGGGCGCGGCAATTTGCCTAATTCTCATCATCTCAAATGACAAGTTCCGGCGCCATCGAAGCCAGGTTATGCCCCCATCCGGTATTACGTGCCTTTCCTTACAAATGTCTTCCTTGCATCCTCTTTGTTGTTATGAAGCTATTTCGAGTCAATCGGCATCCCTAAAAGTAAATCTGGCCATTCTAAAACCTACAACACCTCGAATGCTTCACCTCCCTCATGTGACATGATTTTGCTTGAGAAGACAAATCGATTCAATATAGTCAATGTGAATTGGATTTTGGTATTGCAACGATAGTGCCATCGCGCAGCTGGTTCAGGACAACAGCACATTCACTCCGTAGACTGACATTGTTGTCTCTTCACAAAAACGCTTTGCCGACCTGGAAACCGTTGAAAACCCAATGCAGTTGCCGATGGAAACCTCGTTGGATTTGAAAAAGAACAGCACTCGGAGAGTCGGGTGACTTCTCCCTTGAATAAGGCAACTGATACTCGGTGTATCTTACTTTTGGCGCAAAGCTACTCACGGGGACATGACAGCAGAAACAGAATACATTGTAATCTGCTATCGTGAAGGAAAAACTCGTCAACAATCTATCCTTCCAACCCTCCCGAGACAGCTTAGGAATTGTTTTTCATGTCCAGCTACATCTGCAGAGGCAAAGACGTGCACAACTTTGGCATGACATCATGCTCACTTATCCTTGTTCTCAGAAAGAGAGTAAAGAGCTAAAAATAAGAAATCTCGAGACATGCGCTTGTCGCCGCTGGAGCTCAATGAAGGCTCAATACCAGACTCGCACTGTTTGTTGTCGCCATGGTGTGCTTTTGGCAAGCCGGCGTTTCAGGGTCGAGTGGTAGGGTCAGAGGCTGCAACAGCGCAGTCTCCTCCACTAAGTTAACGTGGCCAGCATAGCTTTGAGCATGCCAGGGGTCGGTGCTATGGATTGAATCAGTCAACATGGCTTCGAAGGCGAGAGTGCTCATGGCACAAACATTATCGGACTATCGAATGAAAGCCATCCTACCTTTCTTATCCTTCTCAACCTTGATCTCCCGCTCTCGGTCTGGCCGCTCGATAACAATCTCAGGGTCACGATGCCTGCTGGTCCTCTCAATGATCACATCGCCATCGCTTGGTCTGCCTTCCTTGTACCGCTGCGATTTGCGATGTTCCTTCTCGATCCCACGCTCGTACTTTAGCATTCTCCTCTCAGCTTCGAGGGCGCGAATTTCGGCTTTGATGCTGCGCTCGTCTTTCTTGCTGGAGAGGGGGGTTAAGAGCGCGAGGGGACCGACAGCGACGGTATTTGACTCGCCCACTTCCTCGTCTACGTGGTATTCTGCAACCGAACGAGAGCGATGGCGAGAATGGGAATGAGATGGTCGTCGGGTAACAATATTTGGGGATGGGCTGCGGTGTGAAGAACGACTGTGATGGTCGGCGTGGTGGCCGCCATGCTCCGAATAATGCTCCGAGAAATGCTCTGAAAAGTGCTCCGCATGGTTGCCTCCATGCTCGGAGTGACCCCCTTTCACTGAGTGCCCTCCGCCATGTTCGGAGTGACCCCCTTTCACTGAGTGCCCTCCGCCATGTTCGGAGTGGCCGCCTTTGACAGACTGTGCGCCCTTCACGGAACCTTTGACGGAGTGGCCGCCTTTTGCCGAGTGGCCGCCAGGTTTGACGGTGGATGCAGAGTGGACACTCATCTGGTCCCATTCACGGACGGAACGAGGAGCTTCCGATAGCGGCCTATTCGGAGGGTCAATGATGATTTCGGTAGTACGGCGTTCGATGACCTCTGGCTCTGGTGGAGGAGGCGGTCCTTCAATTAGATACGTTGTCGTCTGTGAGACCTCTCGACTCTCATTACGTTCATTCATCTCCTTGCTCAACTTGATGATCTCATCGATATGCTCTTTGGCTAATGCCTTGAGTATGATGACTGTATCCTCCTAGGATCGAGTTAGCAGTGAACAGAACCTCTTACAGCGCTTGAATACCTCTTCTTCAAATGGGTATCCTAGTTCGATGACTGCTCGTTTATTTACTAGTCGTCTAGGCATCCGAGTCTTACCCTTCCGAGGAAATGGCTTCTCAACTTCTTCCTCAACAACATCCTCATAGGTGTCAATTTCGCGATACTCCAGTTCCGGACTGGGACTTGATCGTCTCTTTCGAATAGTGGACCTTTCCCGTTCTCTGAACCCGCCCTTGTAGTCCTCTTCGAAGAAGTCGTGTTCCTCGTAGTAATCTCTATCCACGTATCTGGGAGGACTCGGGTTCCTCCTCTCCCGCACTGGCATGACTATTGTCTCTGGTGGTGCTCTCAGGGGTGCGCCATATCTCGGCAATGGCTTCCGATCGAAGGTATCTAGACTGGACTGCCGTCGAATGATACCAGGTCTGGGTGCGGCGCGTCGAGGCGAGGGTGCGTAGTCCCTCTCGATGTCCATTCTTCGTATCATCTGCCCTCTACCAGGCTCCTCATCAAAGCTGTCTATCTCTTCATCATAATATCTACCTGGTCCAGCTCTCGGTAATCGCGCAGGAGGTCCGAAGCGTTCTTCTGAGATATAAATGTCTTTTTCCGCGAGCCGATCTCCGCCTGCGCGATCGTAGTAGCCTTCGGCCGACCTTTCGCGGCGACGAGGTGGGGCAGGCATGGGAGCTCGCTGTGGACGAGGCTGGAAAAAGTCGTGTTCTTCATATCGGTCGCGCTCGACGAGCGCAGGGCCGCGAGATCGGTCGGCACGCTCACGCTCAAATCGCTCAGGGTTCCAACGTTCTGGTCCACCACCACCGTAGCCGGCATAATGTGGTTCGCCGCCGTAACGAGACATGAATACAGTCTCTCCTACTCCAGAGCGAATGGATCCAAGCCAATAACAAGCGTGTTGGAGAGAGTGATTTCAGGATGTGAGCCTGATACTCGGATGGTGCACGAGGCTGGAGTGATTGAGTTGAGCGAGTAAAGTAACCTAGCGAATAGCGTCATTCTCTTATCTTATCTTAGTCTTTGAGGCTCGATTAAGCGATGCAATAATTATTAATGCAAATAATGAAATAATGAAAATGAATTTAAGAAAATCCAAGACCCGAAGTGCTTTTGTAAGAAACCTTGTAAACTGCCGATAGGATAAGAGCGGACAGCATCGATTTCGCTACATAGATTGAATGCTCTACAGCCACGACACAATGCTAACAATAATGCGCTTCGCTGCAAGTTATCTAAAGTTGATGACCGAAAACCCAACCGCACCTAGTCTCTACACATATTTCTCGTCGAATACATTACCTCTGTGCCATTGTTTTCTATCCATCCCATCCAGCCCTTTACGCCAATGCCAAGTCCCTCGGTATAACTATCACCTTTTCCCGCCCCGACCTGGGGTATAGAGCGCCAGTGCAATGTCCGTAATCCGTAATCCGTCATATCATCAGTCCCAACTCCGTCTATCCAGCATTCAAACTCTGTGAATGACCAAGCAAAAATCTCTCAACTGCGCTTAGCATATGACCGTCAGACACTTCACATCTCCTCCGCCAGTCAGCGTCGTCTGCAAGCTTTGCATCGAGAATTGATCATGGCAGCCTCAAACGACAACAAAGAGCACATAGCTAGACACAAACCTCATATAGCTGGTGTCTCAGGGTAGTATCCACGACTGCTAGAAACCCCCTGGAATCGCCCACAGCTAACATTGTTATTGGGGCTGGCGTCAGGCTCGGTCTTGAAAAAGTTCCGTGGCAGTGCGTAATCCTCAGGAGAAGTTGAGACTTGCGAGAAGTGTGGATGATGGCCGGGAGAGGAATGGGGTTCGAGTTTGAATGTTGTGTTTGCTCGCATGAACGGAAGTCGCTGGCGCACTCCATGAGAACCATGCGACGGAGCTTCGTACAGCGGCGACGGATAGTATTGATATCCATCGTACTCTTCAATATTGCTCGCCTCCTCGCTTGTGAGTACTGCCTCCGGTAGACGGCCGTGGCTCGTCCCTGTAGCAGTGGCATAATTCGACGCGGCAGATGAATGATTCGAGCTGCCCTCGGATGAGGAGTGGTGCACTGTAGCTTGATGTGAGAGGTAGCCTCCACTGCCACCTCTCGAGGAGCCTGAGAAGCTTGCAATGCCAGATCCTCCACTACGCGACCCGCTTTGACCGGTGGAGCTTGGATCTCGGGCCCCTCCCGTACTGTCACCACTTGAACCTCCTCCAGGCCCCATGCTCGTCGAGCTGCTCCGACGGTCATCAGAGTAATGACCTGGCGACCTTCCGCGCACGACCATGGGTGCTGACATACGTGTCGCTATCTTAATCCATTGTCCTTCGGAGGAGCTTTGACCGCTCTGGATCTCTGCAAAAAGCTCGACTACGAGGTGAAAGTATTGCTGTGCGGCCCTCCTCTTACCGTTATTGGCGGTGGCGTTCTTGAACTGGATCCGATCGAACGTCGCCAGACGGGAGTTCTGTTGTTGGCCTGGCGTGGAGTACCCTTCGTAGTCCGGACTCAACTGGGACCCAGGACTGAGATTGCCACTCGAGTCGGGGTAAATGCCCACGGATCCCGGGCCCTGTGGTAATAGCTTCTGCTTTTCTGGCTGACCGGTTGGGCCTTTGTCTCGTTTGGGAGTGTGCTGCACCAGATCGATTACCTTGCCATCTTCTCCGTTGACTCTTGCGGTGATGCATACTGCAAAGTTGTGGATGGCTTCATGAGAGCTAGCGCCAGCACGACGTAAGAAAAGAGGCTCCGAGCTGGGATCTAATGGCGGCTGAAGTGTGTACCAGCAAGCCACGGAAAAGTAGTTACGCCGGTAGCAGGTCCAATCTTGATCGGCCTTGAAAAACCCTTATCAATTTTGGCATGAAGCTCAGCACGTACTTCTATGCCCTTTCCATTGTATATGGAGTAGATGGTCTTGGTCTTGTCAAATGGGGGCACGCTCTGAGAACTGAGCATGTGAGCACTGGCGTCGTAGTGCATTGGAGGATTGGAGCTGTTGTAACCACTGCTTGCTGTCGTGGATATGCTGCTACCGAAGGACGAAGGAACTGTGGGGTTTGGCCGGTAGTTGGGGTTCCCCTGAGGTTGATATGGATATCTAGAGGCATGCGGTGCCGACGTGGTGTACGTCTGCCTGCCACTCGTTCCGAGCGACGGTGACACTGAGCTTGGGTCTCTTGGAGACCTCGAGGGAGGCGGCATACCCGAATATGGAGGGCTGGTTCTTGCGAATCTCAGCTAAGGAAAAATCGTCGCTATGACCCATAGAGAAATCGTGGGGAAGTACAAAGCATGCAAGAAGGGTACTTACATTGGCCTAGCGTGCTCGTACTTGAGTGGCATGTAAGCCTGCATTAAATTCAGCGGAGGGGGGCATCCCACAGGCGGAGCCGATGAGAAGCTTCCAATGGAACCATTTGTAGAGGAATAGGGTGCGTGAGATGAGAGGGCGAAAGAGGATGAGGCTGAACCGGGGCTAGTAGATGTTGAGCCGCAGCTTGAATCAAACGGACTGATCGGCGTTCCAGAGCCTGACTGGAAACTGAGGGTTCATATCCATGGTTAGCCTCTCATCTCGACTTTCGCGGCGCGGCGGACGATGGAAACAGACGATCATTATGGCAGAAGGGGGGCAATGTGCAACGCGTAGACAGGCGGGAAACAGCTAATGCATGACTAGAGAAGTGGTACAGCCAAGGATCATCGTGTGATCAGTGTGACGAGCCACGAAACTGGGACCGATGCAAGTAATATCGCGCGTTCCAGAGCACCGGTACCAATGGACAGCCGATCCTGCTCGTAATTCGCAGTCCCTGGGCCGAGCTTGGGATTGAAGGAGAAACAATGAGGGAATAAGACGGCCTGGAAGGATTCAGACCCACGAGAGGGGGTGTGTGTCGAGGTGTGCAGCAGATCGTTTAGCGCCGTATGGAAAGCAAAACAGGTAAGAAAAGCAAAACACTCACGGCGGCAGATCCAGAATGTCGGGATTGGATGAGTAATGCAGGCCTTTAGCATTGGCTGGCAGGGACATTGAGTGTAGCATTGGCTGGCCTAGTATGCCGTACCCGTCAGACCGGAGAGCACTCGTGGCGCTGTCGTTGGCCAACTGGGCAGGGCTTGCATAAGGCCCGAAATGCTCTAGCGAGTCGCCCTCCTCGTTGTGGTGATAGTCGAACGCATCCGTAGTGTTGCTGCTTTGGAGGAGCACTATCCAAGTTAGTATCGCCGTCCCATGTCTGCTACACGCATGATTCTTTTGCGAGGATAACCGCTGGTTTCACGTCGAGTTACTGGGTAGGGGTAGATGTAGTCTCAGATCGAGGCTGTTGGCAACTCGATCCCCATACCGAAGGCAAGGCTGAACTGGTCCCGTGTGGCTGCTCTCTGTTGCAAGATGAACGCCAGTCATGGCATCACGCGAGAAGCCAACGGCAGCGATTGCATTGGTGGATGAAAGACAGGGAGACACAGACCTTGGAGAAGACAATGGAGCAGACTACGTTCGGCAGAAACGATGGGCTGAGGCGAGATATGCCGTTGCGACTGGCTGCGAGAGTGTGCAAGGAAAGGCTAGGGGAAAGATGGAGAATTTGTAAAGATGAAGTTGTGCTTACTGTTTCGATTCATCCGGTAGCGAATGCGGCAAAGCTGAGGATGCTTTAGCAGGCTGCGTCTTGTCAGATCAGCTCGAGGCTCTTTTCTTCATCGCTTCGCACAGCCCGAGTCATGTCATGCAGCGTACCTGAACCGTTGTTTGACCGTCTTTTGCGTAACGTCCTTCCCCGGAAACGATTCGACCAGTCCGGCAGCTACGCGAATTGCGACAGGACCAGCACCACTTAGGCGTCGCCGGCCCGTAGGATTACGGACGGTAATGTAGGTAAGGCTTAGGACGACCGATCTCCAGCTAAGCAGCGGCCACTAATCCCCAAGTCAGCACTTGCAGCGATCCTACACCCCGTCTATCAAAGCTTGTGAAAGGAACTCGGGAGACTTGCCCAACACTTGGCGACTCTGGAGCCTGACCTCGACCTCGATAGATAGCTGTCCGCTCCGCCTTCTCCACGCCGTGCCTAGCCGTCAAAGGGGAGGAGTATTGTCGACCGCAGCGACGTTCGGGGCTGTTCGAATGGGTGTGCAGGTTATTGCAGTTGCTTCCGGGGGTGCTGCAGGATGTGCCGGGCGAGATCTGTTTAGTGTGGGGACGATCTATCTCTCTCCTCTCTGACACACACACAGACACACACACACACATACACACGCACGCACACACACACACACACACACACACACAGACAGCGCTGACTTTGCTGCTGCTTGAGGGATGTGACGTAGACCGAGGTAGCAGATGCTTAGCCCGAGGGTAGAGGCAAGGAATGAACCGTCTTTCGTTTGAAAGTGCAGCAGCAGGTAACCTTTGAAGAAAGCTCAAGGTTGAGTAACTTTAGAAGGCAAATCGAGGTAACTGAAGGCCAGGGCTCCCTCTGAAACCGACTGAAGTTGTGGTAGGAGTTTAACGTCGATTCGTTCGAGATAGCGGCTCCCTTTGTACTGTCGTCAGGTGAGAAAGTTTGATAGCTACCGCGGGATTGAGCGTGAAGGCCGACCCACTCCACAGGGAATCGACGCCAGGCCTGTATGTCCTTGCTAACAGCCAGGCATTCGAGCGCGGAAGACTTAGTTAGACGCCTTCTGACGCTATGAAACCAGGGGTTTATGCTAGCATGTGGAGGAGACGATATCGTCAGACGCAGGGCAGTGTTCGTAGTTAGGTCGGCGAGGGCAAGTATCAGATGGTATTAGGAAGATTGGTCGCAAGACGGAGCTTTATCAGCCCAACAGAGTTGAGGAGAACAGACTAGTACTCGAGGGCAATCACCGGACCAGGAAAGGAGAGAGACGGAGGGGGATTATCTGTCTCCGCCATGATGTACCTGGGATGGGTGACGGCCGCCAAGGATGGCTGGTCTTTGCTGAGATACTGACGTTTGTCTGCTCACTGGCTGACGGATACTCATTTACTGCCCCCAAGAGCACGAGCTGTCCAGCGCACCGGCACCATGCCCCGATATGAGGCCTTATTGGCAGATTGCATTGCTCATGCGGCGTTCATCAAGTGACGAGACAAGCCCAGTTCTCCAATAGCCAGGACGACTTCTGGCAAACCGAGTGAGTCCGAACAATGAAAAGTGATAGTGCCAGAGAGCCAGCCAGGGATGCTGGCAAAGAGAGGCAGGCGGATGTGGGGTTTGGTCGGTCCAGGGCAATCTCTCGCCTTCTAGCGCGGCTTCCATGACAGGTAGCAGCAACGGTCTTCCAAATCTTTTCCTGTGGCGCTACATGCATCGTCGAATAGGAGAAATTGGGGTTGGCAAGTGAGAGCAAGAGGATGCAGGAACACGAGCTGTGCTAGTCGTTTCAGACGGCTTACTGCAGCATCAGCGAAGCAGAGCAGTCCCTTTGGATTCCAGCGGCGTGTGCCTGATGATGCAAGAATCACCATTCCTGTTGCTCTCTCCACACTCAGGCACAGCCCCGTATGGTGGCAGTAGTCGCGCAGCAGGCGATAGGATGAGCTGCAGCGGCCATGTCGATCGTGATCGGATTGAACTGTGATAGGGCTCAAGAGTCATGCGTGTCATGTACCCATGTACCGAATGAGTACATTAGCAGCTGCTTTAGTGCGGCGGTGCGGAGGAATAATGGTAGTGATCTCTTGGTCTTGGTGAAAGGATTGCTATTCTTGCTAGTGATGAATTGACGCCTCGGCTTACTCCCGAGACGGCTGAACGGTTTCTTACCGTCCCAATCAACACCTCCATTGTCCGGCCCCCCTGGAACTCTCGACAATCATGAATCAACATCCTTCGAATCTTCCACGGGGCCTTCGATTTGCCGCTGCCTTCTCCTTGACTTTTGTATCTTCTCACGTACGGCACCAAGGGGCGATGTGTATGATCATTGCCGCAAGACCACTTCCCAATCATCCAACCTCAACCGAGCATCTCGTTCGATCTTTCTAGAGAGCCTACCATTCCTCCCAGCAACTACTCGTACTCGTGTAAACATGCATTCAAGAATAAGCGGCCTTTTCTCGCCAGCTGTTCAGCTGCATTGACAATATGACCCGAGACATGCTCACTGCTGCAGATCTTCCTCCAATGATAAGAATCGACCTGGCTCACCTGATGATCACTCCGCACTGACCGCGACTTCTCACCACGCCTGGCTGTTTGGAACAGACGCTAACTGAATCAAAGATCTGTTTAGAGCTGTATTCACGATACAGCTAGCCTGCTGCGTCTTATTAATTGTTGGCCAATGACTTTTTTCGCTTTTCTTCCCATCTTTCCTTAATTGGGGATGTGATCTTCCATCAAAGGCGAAATTTCAATTCAGGCTCTCATTGCTTATTCAGATTAATCTTCACTGAACTAATTTCGTGCGTGACAGTAGCAGAAACTTTAATACGTGGGTCTTTATCGACGGGAAGCTGCATGGGCCATAAAAACGCCGTACAGCACTGTTATAGCTCATCTCCCTAACGGCACAGGACACTTTCCATGGCACTTTGCAAACCAACAATTATGTGCTCGTTCATTTAGGATGTCGATGCCACTCAATGCTGTATGTCATGATCTGGAAAAATCAGGCACCTTGGCGGATTAGGCCTACAAGACGTGTGGCCCTTCTTGGAGGTCTAAGGAACGCTTCCTACACACGGCCGAAATCTTATTCACATTGAGATACTTGGCTCTCTGCTAGAGAGTAGGCTGTATGAACGTTTCTCTTGAAAGCTTCTGCGGCAACCCGTTTGGTGAACAGATCAATTCTCCTCGGTAGCGCGGTCAGTCAAAGCATTGAAGATGCTCTAATCAAGACCGGATCGCGTATCAATGTCAAGTGAATCGCTTACTGTAGAGATCACCCACAAATATGTCACGTGGACCAAGGACGGGATTGTGCGCAGGGACAGATCGGCAATAGTCTTTGTTGTGCTTCTTTTTACCGATTATGGAAAGGGTTGAGAACGATCTCCTCAAACGCTAGAACAACGCTCAGGACTGAAGTGCCACATTGAGTAACGTTTCGCGTCATGGGAACGGGCGTGTGGAGCATGGCTGGCAGCATGCTGCGAGGGTGTTCGTCTCATGAACTCGTCGCACCACGGAGATCCCGACGGAAAATAATCTCATTGGAGTAGGCTATACGTCGAGTGCAGCTTTTGTGATACGCACCATCGACTGCAGCGTGTGTGAGCGGATACCTGCGTTGAAACCGGCAACGTATGCTGGCCACCAATGCACTGACCAAGAGTTCTTCCCTGATTTCAGGACGTGCTGTCCCTCTTCAGTAGGTATAGCCTTCCGGACAAAGCATTCGTTGTCGGAGGTTGGAAATTCCAAGCGAGCGTTTACATACTTGCTCGCGTAGAGTTTGATTCGAGGCTTGACGTGAGATTACTTGTCGCTTCTCATAGCTGAAAACGTCACGACTGTGGATTGGTGATTTCGCAACATGATGGAGCTATTAGTGAATGCTGGAGACCAACGGAGTGTGATATATCAGATTTTTTTTCCCGGTATTCTTAGCCGCAGCTGGAAGGGCATCGGCTCCCGTTTGTCTACCTCTCTGGCGAATCTTTCGGCAGTAACTCTTTGACGGGCCAAATTTCATGATACTCGCTGTGAGCATCCGAGCCTAATTAGTCCCTAAAAGAGACAGATCCTGCATCGTGTGCAGAAGAGCAGAATCATCTTCTTCCTAAATCACCCTGCATTGGCTTCAAGCTTGCACGTCTGTGATCAAGCAGGATTTGCTCATTGCGGATTTGAGCCAGGTCGATGCAAGAGGTTGAGATTGCGAACCGGGTAACTGAAGTACGGTCAAAAACGTGATCAACGGCGTTAGTGTCTTAAGATTTCTATATCTCTCTGTCAGGAGTGTCTTGCCAGTCAACTGGGGTACTAGTACTCCCATCTGTTCATCATAGGCCTTTAATAACGACTTGAAACTAATCTCCATATAATTCCGTCGTAGCAAGCGTTCCTTTTGGCAGCAATGATGCCAATGAACGCCATACAATTTCTGCCGCGTGAGCGACAGATAGAGTGGCTCTGTCCATCGTCGGTAACTGTTGACGGATTATGAATACAGCTCTTGGTCCTCAATCATGCGGAGCTACAATCGTAAGCTACTACTGCTGTGGTGACTCCCCTTCCAACAAGCAGGCACATAATGGCACTGTCCCTATGTCTGAACTGTCGAGCGTGTAACTTCTCGCCCGTTGGCTTCTTCACTAATTGCTACATCGTCTTCCTGGACTCTATATGTCAAACATCTGAGAGAAAGCATGACCTCACTTATTGAAGGGTAGAACAGGGAGACAAAGACTGGAAGGCAAACCCACGTCAAAGGCAGCCCGTAGGAACGCACCTAATACAAACATTTGGTATTCCGACCCTCTTCTCTTCGAAATCTCGGTCAACTGGACCAAAGCTTTGCTTATACTGTTTCAATTACAAACATATTTACTTCAGTTGCACTTTTGGCTCCCCAATCGCTCGCGCTTCGGTGACACGTGGCAGTGAGAATAACATCCTTTGAAGATCGACATTTTCCAATCCCTTGTTTCAATCGAGATTTCAGAAGGTACGACTTTCAATTACAATATACAAGCTCAATGGTCCAATAAAGCCGATTTGGCACATCTCTCTCTTTCTGTCTTTCTAAAACAAACGTAACCTAGCACTACAGAGCGATCATGCCTCGATGAGATAGACTCCTGAACCTTACCATTCGACCATGGACTTTTAGAAAGCAAGTGAGAGTACCTATAGAGACCGTGCACAATATAATTGACCTCCTGAATTCTAGGAAACTAAAGAATAAGAAAAAGAACCCACTCGTTCCATAGGTTAGGATGGTGCTGATCCCCCGGAAGTTGTTGGATTAACGGCGGTTGAAACCGCAAGGATTAGAAGTACGATCTGCGTTTATTACCCATAACGTATCTCGCCCTTTCTTCAGCGTGAGCGTAACGATCATACTTGTAATATCGACATGGGAAATGATTGGAGAAATCTACAATTCTCTAAATGGGTTTGCTGCTGAGAAACAACGCTCAAAATCGACGGAAATTATCAAGTCCTGAGCAAGAATGCCGATCCCTTCACGGACTGCAACGAGAAATAATAGCGACAGACCATATTAGAATTTCAAGGACACACGTCAGTCCTCGATTGCCTTTTTGTCCGCCCAACTCGGCGTGACATCTCTACAGACCTTGGAATAATCCGCGAAAACCCCGCGATCATCACCAGCCTCGACAGCATCCGTAGTCCAAAACATGGTCCAATTCGAATTAGGCATCTTCCAAGTCCCTTTCGATCTCTCGAAATACCATTTGTTGACAGGATTGCCTCGTCTGCTCCTCCAGCACACTCCGTTAGGGAAGCAGTCTCCTACCATAGCTTTAAAGACAATATCAGCCACCCCGCCTGCTCCTTGACTACGCTTCAGAACTGCGAACTTGTCAAGATACGGCACCATTTGCTGGGGAGAACAACCCGGGAATGGTGCCTCCCAAGTCAATATGGCACCTCCTTCATAATTTCCACATATGATTACTCCGGCAATGCGTTCCGAGATACGTGAAAAGTAACGAGGGATGTCGAGCTTACGATCAAAGGAATCCTCAATAAGGTGGATGAGACGGGCCATGTCGACGCGTGGATCTGATAGCTTAATAGAGGGTGATGAGTTGGTTGGTGGTTTCCAAGGATGGAGGTGCGGATCAGGAAGTATAGTGACCGGCATGCCCCGCTTAACGAAAGTAGTGGGTGTTGCGGCAGATTCATCTTGTGCAGAGTATAAAGGACGGGAGGGCAAAGAGGAAGAAAATACAGGCTTGTCGGTCAAGAGATTGTGGATCAAGGGATTGCGTCGACGACGCGTACCAACGCCAGGGGCATGAGAAGGCGTAAGGCCCACTGAGTGAGAGTTTGCAGCTTCTCGAGGTGTGGTTATGATACCGGACGAAGTAGGTGGTAGAAGGCCGAGCACATTCCTGAGAAGATCAAGGTTTCGCGCATGTGACTCAAGGCTTGTTACTACCACTTGGGCCGAAGTTTCTGCTGAGGCGCTTGAAGTGGGTGGAAAATCGGTGTTCCAAACCCTTGAAATTGGATTCGTCGCTGTAAACGCTCCGGATAGATTCGTGGTCGATGCTTCAAGGACTTTTGGCTCACCATCGCTAGGAGCAGGGTCCAGCAAGCCTTTGCGTATTCCAACATATTCCTGCTCCAAGTTGATGAAGACATGGGTTCCGTGGGCTAGGTCATTGGATGGAATCCCCCTAGAGGATCAAGGACAATTATCCGGTCGAGCGAAATTGCTTTCTGCACAGACGCCACCTCTTTTGCAAGCTTTTCGGGTTCTTCATCGTGGGAGGGAGCCGACTGTAAACCAGCAAGGTCTTGAGTCAATGCAAGAATTATCTCGTCTGCACTGCTTCGAGAAAGTACTTGGGACTCTGGTTTGAAGGTGATCGGTGCAATGACGGGTATGATACCTCGCCGCACGGGTGCAAGGAGGAGCTTGCGATTAGTGACCCGTGTAGCGCCACGCACTTGGATTGATGCAGCCGACTCTTGGCTGAAAGATATTGTTTCAACCACGTTGTCCAATCGTCGAGCACCTGGTCGCCCATGCCTATCTATGGCTGCGACTATCCTGTCCACCTGCTGATTCACTTTGAAGCTTGTTGGTGGAGTGCCTTCCTCTCCATTGCTGGAATAATCCATCACCACAATGCAGTTCAGACCTAACCGCGAGAGTTGGGACAATGTATGCCCAACTCCATCTAATGTAGGGGCGTCCACTGATTGTGGGCTTTTCAACTTAACCAAGGCAACATGAAGGGGCCCAGCGCTTGCATCACTGAATGCGCTTTGTGCAGGACTGTGTGAGAAGATTGGGCTCTCGTCCACAGATCTTATGGGTAGGTAAAGGCTTCCCAGATTGACTCCAACACTAGTCTTCGGAATACGATGTTTTCGTTCCACGACCTTTTGGGGGTTGTATCGTTGTAGGTAGGTTTTTGCTTCTCGCTTAGTAGCAGTAGAACTGAGGACATCTAGAAATATACCCTGTACTACATTATTTGTGGCATCGGGGCAAATAACTTGTCGCAACCGACCTTGTCAATGGAGTGTGGTCTCCCACGCTGACTGGTATATTCCACTGAACCGAATCCATGCGTGATACCTCTGGGATGTGATCTCCATTGGGTAGACTCGATCGATCGGTTGCGGTTCTTAGCGCTTGGATGTGGTCTTATTAGACCTGTGAAGCTCCCAAAAGGTCGTCGTGACCCATGTAAGCCCTGTGTTCAGGAATTAGGATGTTCAATGGCATGATTGGAAACATAAACAGACATTGATGCCTCTGTAGCTCTTGACCAATTGCCAGGCGTGAGCATTCAGTTGCATATCTCATGATTGATTGTGTAGATTGAAAATGCGACATATACCATATGATGTAGAGGGAAAGTTATGAATATGGACAGCCTTCATGCTATGAAGTCAATGCATGAGCGTCATAAACTCGTGAAGCACAGTGGAAGTGAATGCGAGCATGCGCACGAATTTCGTTATCGATTAGGGTTCAGCCTTAAGAAGCCCTGATGAGTACGAGTACCGTACTATTAGTAGAGAGTTGCCATGGGTGTCCGAATCGAGGAGACTTTAAGTAGTCGACGTCATTGCCCGAGTGTGATTGTCCGAAGCCTCGAGCAATAATGAATACTTTTTCATTCTAGTGTAAATCGTATACTCAATAATTTATTTTTTCAAAGTCAGTCTCAGGACTAGAGATAATAAATCAGCAGAGGATTCCGCGAAGCATTAACGGAGAAAATGACACCGCAAATCGCATGGATCGGTCTAGGTAATATGGGTCGAGTATGCCAATTGCCGCCAGGTATACACTTTCCTCCAGCTGAAATGCACGAAGGGCATGTGCAAGAACCTCGTGGAGAAAGGCAATCTTGATAAGCCCCTAATCATCTTCAATCGGACTTTGGAACGCGCCGAAAACCTCAAAGCGAGGCTACCATCTGGAAAGTCGATTGTGGCCTCAAGTATATCCGATGCAGTGGCTAGTTCGGAAATAATCTTCTGGTGTTTGTAGGTTCATTTAGAGTCTTTTTCTGCCTTTACGTGAATTTCCAGGTTTCAATGAAAAGATCCCATATAATCTACTTCGGTATATGAAGATAGAGTCAGCGATGCTGACGCCGAAACCTTGTAGGGGCGACGATGCTGCGGTCAAGGATACTGTAGTGACTATGATAGAAGGAGATGTAAGAGGGAAGCTTTTTGTTGATTGCTCAACAATACACCCAGACACAACCGATATGGTGGCCAAGAGTATCGAAGCACGCTTTGCTCAGTTCGTAGCTTGTCCAGGTAGCTTTCTCGGTTGGAGCTTCAGTCATTCTTCCACTGAGGCATTTGAGTAGTGTTTGGCGCGCCATCCATGGCTGAAAGCGGCCAGCTCGTCTGTGTTCTGGCTGGTCCAGCAGCAGCTGTTGGCCAGGTCAAGAGATACACAAAAGGAGTAATCGGTCGAGCCAACATAGATTTCAGCGATCAACCACATGGGAAGGCGACCCTCCTAAAGGTTATCGGAAATACCTTCATTTTGAACATGGTCGAAAGCCTTTCGGAAGGACATACGATTGCCGAGAAAAGCGGATTGGGCTGTGAGAACCTGCACACCTTTATTGAGACTATGTTTCCGGGACCTTATGTATGTTTTCTTAATATCGTCTCTCACCTCCTGTCCCCTTCCACCTTTTCGCCAAACAAAGAGCCTCCATTGCAGGAAGCGAGCCTTGCTACTCAATATCTACCTGACTACTGAAAAGCTAACTGCAAAACTGGGATAAGACCGCATACTCAGGAAGAATGATGGCAGGAGACTATTACAAGCGCGAAGAGGTAAGAATCAACCCGTATAAGGAATGCTTACGGCATGATTGGCCTAACGTGTCGATTTCAGCCATTGTTCGGCGTCGACTTAGCAAGAAAGGATGCAAAGCATGCTCTGGATGTTGCTGACTCGTCAGGAGTGCGGATGAGGGACGTCGAGGTGGCTGATCGCCATCTTGCTGACGTACAGCAGTACATGGGCTCGAAGGGAGATATTGCTGGCATATACGGTAGTGTGAGGCGGGAGAGTGGGCTCAGGTTTGAGAACGAGCTGTGATATAAACATCGTATCAGATTGATACCCTTCTGCCCAACTCACCGTATGGATCGGGAGACGCTTGAGGTTCTGCGCACTATCGTACATATCCGTACCGAGCCTCTAGGAGTGAAAGGAGAAGCAAGTGAAGGAGTATGGGGGTTGAAGGATCCCCGCCCGTCGCTGAGTCATGAACTTCAAATGCGGTTAGCGCCTACTTCGCTCTAGCAAAACCATCTATCATTTCTCTCTCACAGGATTTGGCAACACTGAAGTGATACCAATTCTGTTCAAACAGGATCTAACATGTCCAAGATAGCCAAGTGGGTAACACCAGTCAAGCATGATACCCATCGCTAATGTCATGCTTAGCCGTCCAGACTGGGCCGACGACGAAGAGTTCGATGACCCCACCGCTCTCCCTTCCCCTACGATAACCACTAATAAAGACGGCACTAAAACTTCCGTAAGCTACTCCTTCAACGATGCGGGAAAAAAGGTGAAAACTACGCGCCGCATACGTACAACTGTCGTCCGTGAGACCGTCAACCCTCGTGTCGCCGAGAGGCGGGCGTGGCCCAAATTCGGGCTCGAGAAAGGCCACGCCACAGGCCCATCGTTCGATACGACAACCGTAGGCGAGAACATTATATTCAGACCGTCCGTGACTTGGAAGAAGGATGGAAAGGAGGAAAAGCCCGAGAAGGACAGTATGAAGGATAAGTTAAAAGACAAAAAAGTGAAATGCAGAATTTGTGATGGGGAACATTTCACTGCGAGGTGTCCTTTTAAAGATACGATGGCACCTATGGGTGAAGATGGCGTAGGCGCCGCCGGTGGTGCCGGAGGTATTGATGGTGGTGAGGAGGAGGAGCCCAAGGCTGGTGGGCTTGGGACTGGAGGTGGAGGCTATGTGCCGCCTCACCTGAGGAAGGGCGCTGCTGCCAGCGGTGAGAGGATGGGTGGAAAATACGAGAGAGACGATCTTGCTACGCTGAGAGTCACAAATGTGAGGCTCTTTCCATATCTGCCGCTTCAACGGCCGGGATGGCTAATGACTTGAACTAGGTTTCCGAATTTGCAGAAGAAAACGATCTTCGAGACATTTTCTCACGCTTCGGACATGTTACTCGGGTCTTCCTCGCCAAGGATAGAGATAGTGGGCGAGCGAAGGGTTTTGCTTTCATTAGCTTTGCTGATCGGGCGAATGCTGCGACAGCGTGTGAGAAGCTCGATGGATGTAAGCACTTCTCATAATATGCATTGTTGGGCATAGTTGCTAACTTGACTGTTAGATGGTTATGGTCATTTGATCCTCCGCGTAGAATTTGCGAAAAGAGCTACTTAGATTGCTAAATGGGAGTTTGTACAATAGATGAAATCGCACGCATAGACAGACCTGTACGAATGCCATTCCTGAAAACCAGACTCTATTTCATGTGCTTCATCCCGTTACAAGCATCTCGTCGGTGCCCACCTTTTCTTCTTCTACACACGACAATAAGCCATTTTCAAGACTCCTCATCCTTTACGGAGAAGAAAGATCTCCTACAACTATCTATCAGCCAGCTCTGAAAAGCTCCAGCGAAAGTAAAGTTGATACTCAAAGCAAGTCAGTCTTTGATTTGTACCCAATTGAAAATTCTGACGAATTGCCGCAATCTACAGATTCACGGTTGACCTACTGGACTGAATCGTCGATAGTACTATCGTAATTCAAGGGCAGACCAAGCTCAAAAAATGCTTTGGGTGCGGATATTCACCGGGGACTTTGATGGCAGCGAATGGCTCCAAAAGGGAATTTGGATTTTTCTGCTATTTGAGAGTGCTTCAATTGCGTGAAGTCTTGCTGATGGTTGACCTACCTTAACGGGAAACGTGAGCCTTTTGTCATTGGTAGCATGTTCGTCACAATGCCTCCCTGCAGAACGAGTCTGCCTATACAGATAGACCCACATGCTCCGAAACGCCATATATCATGATAATCGCTAGTAATGCCTTAAGTCGAAAAGCCGCAGAATCGCTAGAGCGTCTTATATAAGTATGTGTACAGAAAACCCTAAGCTGGAAGATGTGGAAAGGCATCCAACGCATCTGCCCGCAACCCGTCTGTAGCTTGAGTAGGCAACTAGCTATGGCCCCGTTGTTCCGTGTATGGAGGCCTGTACGGAGGTCTCTCATGGCCTCCGTTCCCACCATAATACCCATTGTTACTCGAACGCTCATTGAGATATGCCTGAGTATCATTAGTATCCATTGTACTGTCAATGCAGAGTTGAGGTCTATCCTGTAGTGCATGGCTGAAACCGCCACGAAGGCTGCTCTGCGGGGGGCGCATCTTAGAGTCATGCGGTGTACCATCAATGCTGTCGTTGAAGGCGTTTTGTGAAGTATGGCTTTGCCCGTTCAATGGGTAGTTTCCATAGTCGACATCGAGCCCGGAGTCTGGTACTTGATGGTACCAATCGTTGTATTGTGCTTGGTAATTGGTAGGATGGGTGTTGGGGTACAGATCGCTGTAGGAGTAGTGAGAGTGGTTGTCGTTGGCACTGTTACGGGTGCCTTGTACGGCTTGCCGGAAAACATCCCCATCGTGGTTGAGGTTCCCGTTTGAAAGTGAATGGTGAGAAGTCTGACTACGACCATGTCCATTGCTCACGACCCCATACGGGTGTTTGTTGTCGCCATTTGGCCGCCCGTGGGATGCATTGTTAGCACCGGAAAAATAAGGGGATCCATTGACTCGACCACGTTTCTGGCGTTGTCGCATTTCTTGCGAATTGTTACCGTGATTTAAATGACCCCCTAACTCAGCTGAACTCGTAGAGTCAGGCCTCCAGATAGGCAAGCCTCCAGGAGGCAAAGATTGACCGGTTGGTCTTCCTCGTCCGTATC
This sequence comes from Physcia stellaris, assembly GCA_018902385.1. Classification (NCBI taxonomy): domain Eukaryota; kingdom Fungi; phylum Ascomycota; class Lecanoromycetes; order Caliciales; family Physciaceae; genus Physcia; species Physcia stellaris. Next base: position 83,201 of record JABSSW010000066.1, read on the forward strand.
TCGCTAGCGAACCATTGATGCCAGTAAGAGACCAAGCAAAAACAGCGACCTCCCGGATAGAATTCATGAAGTCTCCTTGGTCCGGCCCTCTCACCGACGCGTTGTCGTCTTGCGATACTGTGGGCACTCTTGGCGCAAGACTGGGTTGGTATTTATCAGGTGTGCCGTGTTGTCTGTGATCCATGTTTGGCATAATAGGGTCCGTAGCCCACGGAGAGGCAAAGCAGCCATTAGTGTATGAGCTTTGAACCGGCGCTCCTGAGATTTGGGGAACAAGAGCTCTGGCCCGACGAAGGACAACCACTAGCCCGTCGGAAGTGCAAGAAATGACAGCCTCGAGCTCAACTTGCCGGTAACCAGGGGACCGACGTAAAGCCGCGTTCCTGTTTGAATCATCGGGCGTGTTGAAAGAAAGAGAAGAAGATGACGATTGACGGGTGGCCGGCTGATCGAATATGGCGTCATTCGCTCCATCTTGGAGATCTGTGCTGTTACCAGATGACGACCGCGAATTGTGATCTAATGACGAGTGATCTGGAGCAAGACGCTGTCGGTTTGGTTCCGCAGGAGATCGACCCGTTGAGTAGGGATCGACCGTTGAGCCTGCTTGAGACATCGAGGAGTTAGACGTCATAGCCTGTTCACTTCCGTCCTCATCCATTCGATCATCAACGTGGACACCTCCATCATCATCGTCACCGCTGCTATTGCCATCCATGTGCTCGTCGCCATCTGTCCGATCGACTTCCCGTGGGTCTCGAAACCAGAAACGAAGGTACGCAATCGAGTCGTTAGCTTTGGCGCTTTCCAAGCATTTGACGGCATCCGCCAAGCAGTTTTCTTGTATGCAATAATAGAAGCTTTTGCCATTCATTTGATCGGCTGTTATGCCTAAGATGTCTGCTAGACCGTTCGTAGCATACATGATCGTCGAAGTCCGGCTGAAGCGATTAAGAAAAAGAGCTGCTCGTGGCTCATGTGTCTTTGGCCGTATCTCTTCCGAAAATTTATGTGAAATGTAAGAAAGCATGTGGTACCGTGGATCTCGCGGCGAGGATGAGAAGAGCTGCCGAATGACAGGAGCTGCCGTAGCCCGTTCTATGTAATCGATCAGTCTCACGAAGTCGACCGAATGCATTGAAATTACACTTACTCTGACTATTAGCACCATTTTTATAGATACTGGTACATCCAACCATAACATCATGCACGATCGTAAAAACACATTCACAACCGACCCACCGTCCGTCTCGGTTTTTGATCTGACAATAGTTCAATACCGCGGCTTTATCAAGCTGTACACCTCGTCCATGGATTGCTCTCGCAAAAGGGATCTCGTCCGGATGGAAGTACTCCCAACAAGACTTCCCCACGACCTCATTCGGCTGGTAACCCAGTATATCGGTAATGGAATTTGAGGCATAGAGTAAACGTGCATCCAAGGATAGATCTATTATTGATAGGATGAGCGGAGCAGATCTAGTAACGGAGGGCCAAAGTAGATTGATGACATACCATGAATCGTGATGAAAGTAGTCTCCATCGTGGGCGAAATACTGGTGATGGTTGGGTTTGAGAAAGAAGAGTATGTCAAGAAGAGCCGGTAGCACAATTACCCTCTATTGAGAATAGAGAACAACGGCAAGCGCAGATTTTTATGCAAGGGAAACGGTCGGTGACGAGCTCGACGACTTAGACCCGGTTTGGATGGGACCTGTGCTACAACAGTGGTAGCGGGAAAGTGCCTTAGTTCGATGGAGATACCAATTAAAAGGTCGTGTAACAGAGATTTGGTGGGCCCTCCCAATAGTAAAACAGAGTTTACGTTCTCTTAGGTCGTGAGCAAGGAGATTTCGACGCGTTCGAGGGGATGGGGTTACGCAAAAAGCGGCTACCGATGCGGGAGAGCCAGTTTTTCAAAGAACGTCAAAAGAGACGACTAAGACTATGGGCTGACCTGATGCGACTGCAGCCTACCGAGGGTAGGTAGGTGCTTGAGGTTATCGGTATTGAGAGAATAGTCCAATTCTGTCTGACCGTCGGCAACATCGAATCACCATTCGTTAAAGACTCTGGAGAATAGTTCGTCTTTGGCACATGAAGATAAGGCGCAAGATGTCCGGCTGATTTGGAACTGAAGGCTATACCGAGAGAGAAGGATCAATCCAGGGAAAAGAGGTGTGTGCTCTCCCAAGGTGGCGTTTAAGCGCAAAAGAGTTGCTCGCGTCGATTAATATTTATTGATGCAAGCAATCTGCATCAACGCAAGCCTTGCAGATGGGAAATGAACAACGTCAGATTGAATTAAACTCCTGTTGAATTTGATGATCATAGCAGAGAGGTTACAAGTCGTCTCTTTCCAGATATGGTGTTGGCTTCGTATAGAACTCCGGAACGTTTACGAGTAGAACGCCCTGGCTTTGATTCGTTGATTAGCGGCATGACGTAGTCAGTGAAGCTAGATCCATTGCGGCTAGCTTCTTCTAAGGGACAGTGGAAGGACCCTGGTGACCCTGAGGAACACCGCATACCTTAAGATAAGTACGGCCTGCGTTAGAATACTACTTAGTACTACCAATGATCGTGCAGTATGATTGTCTGGCCGACTCATCTGTCTGCGGCTCATCGATTGATCGTTACGGAGCGCAGAAGCCATCATTCTCGTGCTTTGTCGCTATAATAATAATAATCATAACAATAACGGCCTGGCTCACCGGGCTTCGTGGCTGCCAAACAAGCAAGTTGACGAGTTGTTCGACGAGGATCATCGCCACTCTACAAGGCTGGCTCGAGTTCTTCCAGCCGGCAAGTGATCCCACGGGCAGAGAGTCGGACAACTTCTTCGGCTTCCCACTGGCCCCAAGCGACCAGCGACCTCGTCCATCGCCCGCAAGAGTTTCAGTAGAGTATGAGGTATTTCGGCGGGCTGGATGCAGAGTGGCAGGGTGCAAGCCTTCATTTTCCGAGCTAGTCGTCCCTCCATCGACGATCCCCAAGAAAATCCGACGTGATTTGGCTCTTGCAAGGTGCCTGTACTCTCTATCGCGTTTGATGACCCGGAAAGGCATCCTCCAACAAAATTGCACGATAACTCGCCCGGTTCTATGCTTCGCCAAGATGTGCTAGGACTCCAACTCTAGCTTATACAGTTGATTTCGGCTTACTGGTTTAGTTTAGCATGGACAACGACTGCTTGTCTATCTAGCTGGGTTGGTAGGTCACTGGGTTGAATCCTCAAGGAGGGTATCGTAGTCTCGCAGAAAGTATTGCAGGTGCAACAGCAGTTGAATCAAATCTAAGTACGATTGATCAACGGTTCATGCTACCTATCCACTACCCTTTCGTACTCAGCTGCTGGCATTCTGAAACAGAATATGGCATGCCGTGCAATCATATAAGGACTTCAGGCTGTGCGCGCCATCGCTTTCCCAATTTTAGGAGAGTTGATTGAGATAGAGAGCGCGCACCAAATCCATTGCTGTGGAGGAAGATAAGTTTATGTGAAACTATATCCTCTGACTTCATGCTGAAGTTTCGTCTCTACCGTTGTAGCCCGAACATCTCAGAGCATCGTGGCAATATATTATGGCGGCGATCCTAACATGTACTCTGCAGATATGCCACCAAATCGGAAAACCCTGGAGAAATCACTAAGGGCCGTCACCAGTCATCAACACTTTTGTAGTCGATCAATGAGCATTCATCTTTAATCGAAGTCGCAAGATGCTCAGCTCGTCTGGTGCTACCTCGACCAGATCAACCATGAAACTCATCGGCAGCCTCTCAAAAGCCTTATTGAAGTGGCGCGGGCTTCTTAAATTTACCCACGCTTCGAGGGGTTTTGAAACCTACGGCCTGCAAACGGATCGTCGCTAGATCGTTGTAAGTCCTCGAGTAGATCATAGTCGAACGAGAATTTCGATAGTTCAAATATGGAGAATGTGAGATGACAAGACATTAGCGTTCCATAGGACCACTCTTTGAAAACAGCCTTGAGCATCAAATATCAAAGTACCCCGCTGACGACGGCTTTATGCCACAATGTTTGCGAGTAACTGTAAGAGCTGCGGTTTTGGTCATACGCAATCTGCTCGTATGCATCGATCGCCTCTTTAGACGGGTGCTTATGGCTTTGACAGATATCTTTTCGAATTGGCGGTTGAGGCGGACCATTACCATCGCTTGATGGTTTCTCCATGGAGCGATGCTTCGAGGTCGTGGAGGTTGAAGTCACGTGGATGGGTGAAGTTAAAGCGTGGAAAAATTGCTTGCGGATCCTTTGGCATTCTCCTCCCCGACTCTCAAATTTGATTGATACGTAGTAACCTGAGAAACTTTTCAATTGATGTTTCAATCATCTTTTCAAGCATATGTAATTGAAGCATGATCTTTATTCAATCATTACTTACATCGTTAATGATCTCGCTGAAAGAATATAGTGATTTGAGTTTTGAGTGGCATGCGATAAGACTTGTCTGCAACATCAAAAATGACTATACAGAAGTATTTAAAACTTTATCTCTATCAACGATTTATATACTATTTGGAAAAGTGATTGAAACATTGGTTGAAAAATGCTCTCAAGGAGGATGCCAAGGATTCGCAAGCAATCTTTCCACGCTAAAGGGCGGGCAGATCTTCCTTCCCGCCCGAATAATTAGGGGTGACCCTGTGACGTCCGAGCCCAGATTTGGCCTGATTTGGAAAATTCATTTATCATCTCGAAAGAAGTGGGAATTTGCACTCTATCGTGCTTGTCCACCACGCTTTGTTCCTCTGAGCAGCTCTTCGGTAGACAGCAAACATTGTCATTCCATTGCTCTCTGCTTACGGGTCGTCGAAGAGCCAGTGCTGCACGCCTGACTTCCACTTTCTTCCAGTATGGCGCATGGCGGCGCTGCCGACAGCTACTATAACGGACCCGGTCAACCCCCAATGCAACCTCAAATGCAGTACCCGCCTCAAGCGCCCTATAACAATAATGGCTTCCAAGGTGATACCAATTTCCCACAGGCACCGCCCAACTATGGGGACAATTATCAGCACCCGCGTCCAACGGGCGACAGCAAACAAACATTTGATCAAGCCTTCAAGCTTGACAAGCCCAAGTACAATGACCTCTGGGCTGGCATATTGGTATGAGGAATACCCCAACAATTGCTGTCACGGAGTCGCTGATCATTGTTTGATAGCTGATCCTGACCTTCCTTGGGTTCGCCGCGGTCTCCGGTCTTTCTCTGCAAGGTTATGCTTCTAACAAGAGTGGAAACGCCGGAAACGGCATATATAACAACCCCAACAAATTTTCCCTGAACACCAACACCATCATTCTTTTCGCGTTCATACTCTGCGTTGCCTTTGTTTTCTCTTGGCTCTATTTCACGGCTGCGCGCGCTTTCACTAAACAGTTCATCTGGATTACCGGCATTCTACATATTGTCTTCGGAGTTGGAACAGCGATATATTATTTCTATCGTCACTACTATTCCGCCGGCGTCGTCTTTGCACTTTTCAGCATCTTCAGTATCATCTGCTTTATATCATGGATTCCGAGGATTCCCTTCAGCGTCGTAATACTGCAGCAAGCTATGGACGTTGCAAAGAGCTTTGGGCATGTCTTCCTAGTAAGTTTCCTAGGTGGGCTTGCATCACTAGCCTTCGGCGCCTGGTTCTCGGTGACATTGGTCGCTGTGTACGTGAAGTACGAGCCGAACGGCAACGGCAGCAATTCGTCGTGTCAATCAGGTAGTACTGGGTCTTGTTCCAGTGCGAAGGTTATTGGCTTGATTGTGTTCATCACATTCGCTGGCTATTGGATATCCGAATGGCTTAAAAATACCCTCCATTCAACCGTTGCCGGTGTCTATGGTTCTTGGTTCTTTTGTGGTGGGAAGCCAGGTGGAATGCCCAAAGGAGCCACGAGAGGTGCTTTCCGCCGGTCGATGACCTACTCATTCGGCAGCATCGCTTTCGGATCCCTGGTTGTAGCGCTGATTAACATGCTCCGCCAAGCTGTAAGCATTGCACAATCAACAGAGGCGCAGCAAGGTGACATCATTTCTTCCATTCTGTTCTGTGTCCTAGGGTGCATCATAGGTATCGTTCAATGGGCTGTTCAGTAAGCGAACCCTTGGTAGCTTGAATGATTCTCGCTGAATGCAATCAGGTTCATCAATCGCTACGCCTTCTCGCATATCGCTCTCTATGGTAAAGCATATATACCTGCTGCCAAAGATACCTGGAAAATGATGAAGGATCGAGGAATCGATGCTCTGGTCAATGAGTGAGTAACAAATCGCAACTCGTGTTGCTATTCCTGCTGATCGAGGCCTTCACTAGTTGCCTGATTAGCCCCGTGTTGACCATGGGCTCAACATTTGTCGCATACCTCTGCGCACTACTCGCATTTCTCTATCTCGAATTCACCAAACCCGAGTATAACACTGGCGGCAAATATACACCGGTGGTGATGGCCTTCTCATTCCTCATCGGGCTACAAGTCTGTCAGATTTTCATGACTCCAATCGGCAGCGGCGTGGATACGATATTCGTTGCGTCTGCTTGGGATCCGCAAATCTTAATGAAGGACCATCCAGATTTCTACGAGAGAATGATAAGGGTTTACCCCAAGGTACAGCAGATGATTCATGCCTAGACTTTGGAGGGACTTGGACCCTTCGTCCCTTTGTTTGTTAGTACCAGATAATAATATAATGTAATAATTGCGCGTGCTTTTTTCGAGGCCATGTTACTTTAGCTGCCATCTGAAGTCTAGCGGGCGAAGCGGGCACACTGTTCGTTCTACAGTATGGAGTACAGTAGCCATATGTCGATGGTGTCCGCAGCGCCAGTTGATCGGGGCTCGAGGGTTAGGGCCAGAACCTAACGTCGCTGAGGTACTTTACTTACCACTCAGATCAACTCACTTCACGAGTGCTCTCTGAAGGGAGCAGGTCTCGCTCACGGAATCCGTCATGTGCCCACGCATTTAGCATGCCAATCTGCATCGAGTGCCGCTTCCCCGTTCCACAGCTTTACCACATCCTCCACAGCAGCAACAAATCGCACAAGAGCCCCTCCCACGCGACCAGCAACCAAAAAGCAGCTCCTATCCCCTCCGTGACAGACCACGATGCACAGAAGCATATTCCGCCCAAGAGCGCGGCTGGTGGTGGCGCAGACGTTCGCTTGACGCAGTGTCCACGGTGTAAGCGGTTTGCAGACAAATATGTCGAGCACGACTTTGTCGTGCTGTTCATCGACCTAGTCTTGGTTAAGCCGCAGGTCGGTTTCGCCTAGATCCATGAGGAGACGCCACGGTTGATGTATGCACATAGGTCTACAGACACCTCCTCTTCAACCGCCTTGGGCGTGATGACGATGAGCTAGATGTATCTCTTCCAGCCCCTCTCAGTCTACCCAGATATCTCACTGACAATCTTCCTCAAGCCCTCGATCCTCCGCCTCGGCACGCTTCTCCTCCTATTTGACGTCTATCTAACCTGGACACGCACCGAAGCCCTTCCCTCTCACCTTTTGGCCTCAAGCCCAGTTCCCCATCTCCACATCATCGTCCAGTACATTTTCTACCTCCTGCTATGCACTCTCACAGCATTGGCACAGCATGCCACGATCCGCTGGCTAGCAGCCCGTTTCGGACTTGGCATCATGCAGCATCAGCAGCAATCGGGGAGCCCAGGGCTCACTGACCATGGTGCTCCCGGGACCGTCACGACCACCCCGCGTGCTACCGCTAATGGCATAACTACCGCTCTGTTCGTGAGCTCGTGCATGAAGCTATTTCCGATCTTAATGGTGGTTTGGAAATACGATGGTGCAGAGAACGAGAGCGAAGGATGGAACGTGGGTAAGAGCGTAGGACGGGGAGTTGAGTGGGCAGTTGCGGTGCAGAATTTGGAGGCTTTGAGGATACTACTCGGCTGTGGGTATTTGAGTGCCGCGGGACTAGTAGCAGGTGGAGCGGCAGCGAGGTGGATTGTTGCTGCGGTAGTATTGGGTATCGTCGGGCTGGGTGGAATGGGAACCTAAGAAGTTCTGCTTAAGGGCATTCATATCAGGAATCCGGGCTCGGGCTTGGGCTCGGGCGAGTTGGGAAATCTTGAAATCGTCTAACAAGAACGAAATCCTATCAGGCCATTGCAGTTCAGACGCACTTGCAGTGCCACTTGTAAGTGATTGGTCTTTCCGAGAAGCTCAAGATGTGATTACTTGAGAGTACGGTTTAGAAATGCGTGCCTAACTTGAAGATGTATGGCTTCCCACCTTTGGATATTCCTAGAAAAAGCCTGTGAGCATATCGTTCAGCATTTGCATCGGTTTCCATCTGAATTACTTGGACAGTTGGGGAGTAAATCCATTGGAGAAAACGGCCTGTCTTATGATCAGACTTCTCTTCTCCGGAAAGTAATTGCTAGCTGAACCGACTACAGCTGATCTCAATTAGAGAAAGACGGCTTGTCAGTTGACATCTCTACGCCCCTCACGTTGATACAATCAAAGGTGAAAGTCAAGCTCAGAGGTCTCATAGTGACTGGTAGTACTAGCCTAGGGCAGCAATGACTAGTGTACTGCCTACCGATTGCTGCAACAGCTATAGAGATAGAACATTGGTACCCCTTCCTGAACGCCAATCGGCTAGGAAAACAAAATCCTAGAGGCCCGTAGGGTGGTGGTCTGTCAACCACTGAAGCGTGCGCAAAGCAAGAACGGCAGCAGATTTATGGATCAGTATGTTGTTAAACCTAAGAAGCACCTTCCCGGCTCTTGCGGTAGCTGGCCTGTAGATGATAACCCAATCAGTATGAATATCGCAAAATTGAAGCTTATTTGGGGTCTCAAGCGTGTGGGACTCACTTCTTGCTCGACTTGTAAGTCATCAATGACAGGTGCAAGCTCGCCGAGAATCTCGTATGCTTTCTTGTGGAACTCAAGCTGTGCAGCGATCAAGTCGGCGAGATTGCGCAAAGGCTCTGGAGTGTCTAGAACCTGTACACATGTTAAAGATATGCTGGATGAGAATGCTTCGAGGGCAGATCTTACATTCTTCATAACGCCCACGGCCTCTTCGGTCTGTGCGACAAACTCATCTTCCTTCTGCTCAATTTCTTGCCTAGCCCCCTCGCTGATGCTAACCATCTCGTCGTCGATATTCATGCCCCGACCTCCCCCAGTCTTGCTCTTCGCCTTAGTAGCGTCAAGAATCAGTCTAGAGTTCTCAACCCCTTTCCTGGCTCTTGCTGCAAACATAAGATTCGTATTCAGCGTAGTGCTCCACCCTGCCAAAAACCTAGATTGAATTTGCGCATCTTGTGCAAGACGGGCTTCTCCAACTTTCTCCTCGGCCAAGGCATACTTCTCCAGAGCTGTGGATAGTGGATCTTCACCTGGGGAAGGATGTGTCTGGTTGAGTAGCTGAGAGCCAGCTAGAGAGGCGCGGGCAATGGCATGGTTGAAGGTCTTGGGCTGCGGTTTCGCAGATGGAGGAGCAGTGAAGGCCGTTTGTACATCTGCTGGTGATGATGCGTTGGACAGAAGATGGACTTTCTCTGTGATGGTGCGGCCTAGATCGTTGAACGACTCGCGGATGTTCGGAGGGTAGTCGTAGGCTTCGTTCGAGTATTGAGATCTGGAAGGATACTTAAGTAAAAGGAACTTGGATTATTATCGTGAACTCCACGGTGCTTACGTGACCTGTAGGAGTTTTTGATGGACTTGCTTAAGGGCATCGACGCGCTTTTCAAGCTCGATGTAATCAGGTGGAAGTTGAGTCTGCATCACATTTTTTCAGCTTCGGTATTCTCCGGAGATGGAATAAAGGCGATCGCATACCTTATCGTCTGCTTGTCCAAATTGCTCCTTCAGATACTGTTGGGTTCGCCCGGCAAAAGGTGAAATGGACGCACTGATGAAGTCAGCTGAAGGGTTCTGATCGGTTTTTTGATTTGAGGGATCACGTTATATTCTTGCCAAACGCCTGGAATTTATCCATCTTGCAAAGTGGAGATAAGGTCGTACGGAGTGTACGATGATCGAAGAGTTCAAAAAGTGTTGACTACTGTGTTCTAGCCGTCACGAGGGTTGGCTGATTAGGCTAGACGGTGATTTCTGAAGTTTCCACATGTCTAGGAATGGGTTCGAATTCATGTGACAGCTGAGTCTTAGGCCCTTAAAGGAGCGACGCGAGCCTCAAGAGAGGAGTATTTTGAATTTCCCACTACATCCTATGTAATTACATGAAGCGCTTGAATATTGCTCTCAACGACGTCCAGGCGCCGTCGAATAACCATTAATTAAACACCCACCCATAATCTGCTAGACAGATAACACGGGCGAAGGGGACTATGTGATATGGGTACATCCATGCCTTTTCAGGGAGATTCCTCTATGCAGAAACCAAATGAAAATACTTTACAGCCAAATGCTCTTCAAGGCTTCTTCTCACCCTCGCCTTGCTGACCTTCGTTTTGGTTCTCCGATGCAGCGCTTGCATCACCAGAAGGAGGCGCTTGTTGTTCCTCTGTCCTGGCCTTATGCATCTTGTCGAATAGGTTCAAGCTGGCCATCTGAAGCTCATCGGTTTTCTCTTTGACTTCTGCAGCTGTTGCAGTACCCTCGCCTGTCTGATTCTTGGCAATAAATTCTCGTAGACTCTCGATCTTCGTTCTAATCTGGTCAGCTTCGGTCTTGTCCAGCTTCTCTGCGAAATCTTTGAGTGCTTTCTCAGTGTCGTTTACAACGCTATCGGCGCGGTTGGCTGCTTCAATCGCAGCCTTGCGCTCCTTGTCTTGTTCGCCATACTTCTCTGCGGCATCTACCATTCCTTGAATTTCGCTATCGGACAGACCAGATCCCGAGGCGATAGTAATGGACTGATCCTTGTTGGTGGACTTGTCCTTAGCGTGAACGTGCACAATCGAGTCGGCGTCAATATCAAAAGTGACCTCGACTTGAGGCACCCCTCGGTGTGCGGGGGGGATACCAACGAGCTGGAAATTCCCTAATAATTTGTTGTCCCGAACAAGCTCACGCTCTCCCTGATAGACCTTGATTTCAACCGCGGTCTGGAAGTCAGCTGCTGTCGAAAAGATTTGGGATTTCTTGGTAGGAATGGTTGTGTTGCGGTTGATCAGACGGGTGAAAACACCGCCTAGAGTCTCGATACCAAGAGAAAGTGGCGTAACATCGAGCAATAGAACATCCATGACCTCTCCGGCCAGAACCGCACCTTGTATGGCAGCACCGATAGCTACGGCCTCATCAGGGTTAACCGACTTCGCAGGGTCCCGACCGAAAATGCTTTTTACGGACTCGGTGACTTTTGGCATACGAGTCATACCACCAACTAGAATAACTTCTTGGATGTCCTTGGCTTGTAGGTTCGCATCTTTGAGTGCCTTTCGGACAGGATCTAAGGTACGGCCTATAAGAGGGTCTACCAAGGATTCAAGTTGCGATCTCGACATTTTCGTGTTAATGTGCTTGGGTCCGGAGGCATCAGCCGTGATATATGGTAGATTGATATCAGTTTGCAACGTCGACGACAGTTCAATCTTTGCCTTCTCTGCGGCTTCACGAATCCGTTGAATGGCCATGCGATCGTTTGATAGATCGATACCTGAATCTTTCTTGAATTGTTGAACAATGTGCCGGACGAGGTTGATATCGAAATCCTCACCACCCAAATGAGTGTCGCCATTTGTCGATTTGACTTCGAATACCCCTTTCTGGATCTCTAAGATAGAGATGTCGAAGGTGCCTCCTCCCAAGTCGTAAACAGCAATGACGCGATCCTCCTCCTTTTCTAAACCGTAGGCAAGGGCAGCAGCTGTGGGCTCGTTCACAACACGAAGGACGTTCAAGCCAGCAATTTGTCCGGCATCTTTGGTTGCCTGGCGTTGCGAATCGTTGAAATAGGCCGGAACAGTGACGACACCATTTTTGATGTTCTTGTTGAGGTAGGATTCTGCAGTTTCCTTCATTTTCTGCAGCACGAAACCCCCTATCTGAGACGGTGAGTACTTTTGGCCCCGAGCCTCAACCCAAGCGTCACCATTTGTGTGTTGGACGATCTTGTAGGGAACCTCTTTAATGTCTCGCTGACACTCAGCATCACTGTACTTTCGGCCGATGAGCCGCTTTGTGGCGAAAAGAGTATTTTCGGGGTTGACAACGGCCTGACGTTTCGCAGATATTCCTACTAAGCGCTCACCGTCTTGTGCGAAGGCAACAACGGACGGAGTGGTTCGTGTCCCTGGTGACATTGATTAGAACGGTGCCGGAGCACGTGGTGGAAAACTGCTAGCCTACCCTCGGAGTTTTCTATTATTTTGGGAGTCTTTCCCTCCATAACGGCCACTGCTGAATTTGTGGTGCCTTGAGAGTTATTAGGATTGAGTCTATTCCCAGTCGTGGCGACAGTGGAGAAAGTGCACTAACCGAGATCAATGCCGATGACCTGGCCTTTGACCTTTTCTTCGCCGCCATTTGATTGATATCGTCGGAAGGCAGAAGCTACAGGTCTTCGGAGGGTGGTTGAGCGAGAGAGAATGGAGGCGGATTGGAGCTAAGAAATTTCGATGTCAGAGGTAGGGTAGGATTCTTGGGACGAGGAAGAGAGGCCTTACTGGGCGTGTTAGCCGAGAGGACAACATGGTGAGAGGCGTTGTGGAAGTGCAGCTGGGAAACGCCTTCGACACACCAAGGTGAGAGAGTATTGTTTAGAGCAAAGATTCGGAGAGGGCGCAAAAAAATGGGATAGTAGTACCTTAATAGATAAATTTCTTCCATGTTCCATAGAGGACTCAGGGAGCTAGTACTCGGGAGGTAAGCGGGGTGTAGGAATAACAAGCTCCCTGCGTCAGCGGGACTCCCTCCATATCCGACTCCGTTTGACACACCCTGCACCTCATAACTACAGCACTGGCCTTCTTTCTTTCGTCTCTCTAGGCTTGACAGTTGAAGTCTTTGGAAGTTCGCCGGACGATCAGATAGAATAGCCAAAGTCAAGATTGAAGGTTGCAGCACACATGTAGCTTTCCCCAGGCTGTAGGACCTGGCCAAACTACATCTTGCGCCTCTCCAGTCCCTCCTCCAAGATGACAGTTACTTTCAAAGTGTCTGTAGACTTCTGCAGCTCTCACATTCTCATATACTGACAACTCCCGAGCAGACCGAATGACACAGAGTCGTTGATTAGACCTTTCCAGCGGACCCTCTACGCCACCAGGATACCACCACAGCATCATCAATTAAAAAACTTCATAAGTACTTCTGATCCCGAACTCATCTACTATGCTTCGGAGAAGGAGATCTATGCGCTACACAAAATCACGGGAAAGCGGGAATTGATTGCCAGTCTGCAATGGGCTCCGCAGTGTCTTGACGCTGCCCATGGTTGGATCTGCGTTGGCGGACCAGATAATGGGCTTTGCGCCTTTATCTTTGTTGGGAATCGATCAGACAAGGAAAGCGCTGTCGATGCAACTCGTCAACCTCATTCAGAAGTTGATGCCCTGCTGCCTTTGGACCTTGACCCAGAGTCCCGTCTACTGGATCAGCATTCATACTATGGCAATCAGAGGGCACCTCGCGCTAGAAAGCCAGAGGTGCATTTCCATGAAATAGGAGCATCCATTGTCAATTCTGTGACCATCTATCACCTTCGTAGTGACCACCCAGGGTTGCGCGATCAAACGGTCGTTGTTTTGACGTGAGTATCAGTATTCATGTACATCTGCAAATGTAGTACTAATTGACTCAAGAAACAATGATTCAACCGTTCGAATTTTCTCTTTGACTCAATCTCGTGTTTTGAAAAGGCTCCATTTCCCCACGCCGATGAATCATGCATCTATCTCGCCAGACCAAGAGCTCTTGGTCGCGGTTGGGGACAAACCCCAAGCTTTTTCTTCAAGAAGACTTCCTTGGCTCATGCGACTGAAGACGGTGAAAATGCATTCGCTGATTTCGATTGGCTTCCAATTTCAGAACCAGTGCTCAGTCTCGCAGATCAACAGGATTCTTGCTTTACGACTGCGTTCTCCCCCTCTAGTCATATGTGCGCTGTGGCATCGCAAACCGGTGTAGTCACTGTCTTTGATACATTCTTGGTTAAAAAGGACATGGAAACGGATGATGCCGTGGTTGATGTCCTCAAGTCTTCAAGGGAATCTCGCGAGATAACATGTGCGGTGCAATACGAGCAATGAGTTTTGCTCCAGCACCGTGGGATTTGTTAGCATGGGCTGAAGATCAAGGCCGTGTCTGCGTTACAGACTTACGCTATAGATTTAATTCGAGACAAACTATCGAGCTCGACGTCGATGCGCCTGACCTGAATAGAATCAACACATCTGCATACGAGGCTGAAGACCATATTGCCGAGGAGCGGCAGATGGAAATTCAAGCCAGGTTTATCATGCACCAGCGCGAGGCAGTAGCTGCCCAGAATTATCCGGCCACCATCAGTCATACTGCGGATTATTTGGAAGCCGCTGCGGCTCAAACGGCACGAAGACGACGAATACTGAGTGAAAACCAAGCGAGCGTAAGGGACGCACTAGCAGATTTCAGCGAAGATAGTGCTCTTACCGACCGCGAACGGCAAACGCTTGAGGCAATGATTGGAAGGACCTCATCACGAGACAGTGACGGAACCACCACAGGGAGCTCACAATGGAACCCGTACAGCATGAACTATACTTATGATGCCAATATCTCACCCTCAGCGAGACCATCAGACACACAAGGATCCCTCCATGCGCCTTCAAGCGGTAATCCTCAGTCAGGTCGTCAAGAGACTATACGCGATTTCATTCGGCAACGTAGCCTCGAGCATAACCTAGAACGAAACCGTCTGGGCAGCCGTTCGTTACAACCTCGCCGCCGCAGCTCCGTTGTCATTTCCAACTCTACTCATAACTACCAACCTTCGTCATCTCACCCCTCAAGTCTAGCTCCAATTGGCACGGCTACCCCAACCCTCTCAGCATCACCCTCACGCCTCGCATCTACCACGTCAGAGAATACTTCTTCCGTACAACAACCCACATTTACATCTACCAACGGTGACCCTTGGCAGACCATTTCAGACGCAATGGCGCCTGCTAGCTCTGCCATTGCCGAATCTTCTCGTCTTCGCCGTGAACGAGACGAATCTCGAGCTCGCCTTCTAGAACGTCAATCAGAGCACTTCAATCGACATGATCGCTTGCTTCGCACTTCCAATCCCCAGCGTTTCAGATCAACTCAATACGATTACACGATTAATCCGCAAACGTTAGAGTCGGCAAGAGCCCTTATCCGAGACGGTGTTCTAAACGATGACCTGGTGATGGGCCAAAGGACCCATACCCGGCTAAGGGCCGATGGAGTACACACAATGGGGATAGGGTGGGATGTGGATGGCAGAAATCTGTAAGTTTGCTCTGTGAATAGTATAAAGCAAGTATCAACGCTAACATTGTTACTGCGCAGATACGTTGCCACTGAGGATGGCATACTGGAGTATACGGTTAACCTGGATGATCGAAAGACCTTTCCTGGAATGACGGTTTTATGACCTTATTATCACAGTGCTTAGGACCCGCATTCACGACCATGTGGTTTTCTATGCAATCACGGCATTTGGGTGTTGGGAGACGGTGGTAATTATTAGTGATTGTGAGCATAGCGTTGAGGGGATGCGTCGAAATGAGCTAAATGGAGTCATGATATGGGCATATCTCAATACCCGGTATATTGATATGCATGGTGTCCAATAGCACATTTCACAATTGTCTGTGGCTGAAACGACAATGTTGTGAATTGTAGATTACCGTTTGGCAGACTGCCTGAGATCGAAGCAAGCCATATAATATGGCCTCATTGTCATCATGATTAAACCCATCATTGCCTTGTCAGCGGTCCAGAAAGAAATTTGCCCGACTCCGATGCGATAGAATTTTCATCACCGTGCATGTCTACATAACCACCATACTCCCACAGTATCTCAGCCTACGCTTTCTGGATCCAGCCAGAATGCACAAAGAAGTCAAATAACCTTGTACTCTTAGTGGGATCAATCTATTCAGGTATTGTTAGCTTATGAAGGATCTATCAGCGCCTTGTCTATCTCCACATACCTTACAGATCTCTCTGACTCCTTTTCGCTTCAAACCTCCACCAGCCTTGACCGCTTCGCCAATGACTCCCTGCTTGATAGCCAAGTAAGCTTTCGGCATCAGGCGTAGGATACTACATAATTCCACCTCCTCTTTACTCAGCAAGTGCAAGTCTGTAGCGTTCTCATTCGTAAGCCTCAGTGGCTGTGTGCCCGGCAGGCTTGGCACATTGAAGCGTGTCTTCGAAGGTGTGTGACCATTAGTAAGGTCTGTTGGTGGTTGACTAGCTGTGTTAGAAGTCCCATTCGTCAAGGGACTTTTTGCTGTTGCACGTTGTGAGAGGGGTGCTGTCGCTGATAAAGCACTATTGGCGGTTGTTTGGATCGACTTCAAACGTTCAGGAAACTCGGGGGCGGTCAGTGCTGTTGTCGCAGAGGGTATTTCGATTGGCGGTGTGGGCTTTGCTGGCCTAATGCCAGCAAGGCGATCGAATTGACCGGTCGGCGCTGGCCGAGCGGCGCGAGTCTGCTTGTCGGCCTCATACTTCTCTCCAGTCTTAAGGTCGCCAATACTCATGTGACGCCAATCCTGCAATTGACCTATAGCTTGGCGGAGGTTGTGTTCATGCTCGAGAGACTTTGTGAATTCGTCGTAATCACTGTGGTTCATCATCCTTGCAAAAGGTTTGGCCTTGTTGTTGAGATCTCTTTCTTCTTTGGTGCGCTTTTTGTCCACCGCAGTGTTCTTACGGTACTCCAGCAGATTGTGCTCAAAGATGATCCTTTTACGGTCGGCCCGTGCGGTGAGCTTGGAGTTGTAGATGTCCATAACTACCAGCTTGAGCTCCATCTCCGGTTCATCCTCACCCGTGCGGGGATTTCTACCATCTCCTGGGTCAAATTGCATATGCTGTACTGCTTCCTCGGCCTCATTGGCAAACTCGGTTTCAAATTCCAGGCGTCCCGGCATGTAGCCTTGAACCTCATGGCAAGCAGGAACGCTGGCTGTGGGCTTCTGTTTGGGGGTCGCAGGAGGGGCTTCCTTAGCTGCTTGTTTGCGCTCCTCTATTCTGCGCTTCTTGCGGGCTTGGAACTTCTCTCGCGGATTCTCTTCCAATAATTGCAAGTTGTTGGGATCTGCCCGCTCTGGCAATGGAAATTTCGAGCTATCGACGTATGTCTTGATGTAGTGATCCCGGACCTCCTCCTTCATGCGGTAACCACCGATGTGATCCGCTATGTCCGCCCAGGAACCAAGACCATATACTTCTGCGCCTTCCAGTAACAGCAGCTCCTCATCGGCGCCCCAATCTTTTGTATAGATAGGTATTGAGTGTTGCTCGATAACCGAGAACGCATGGATGCGTGGATCATGATCGCGAGAGGTCTTCCCTTCCGCAAAGCAAGGTACACAGAGGTCGAAGTCTTTACAGGTCTCATCGGCGCAGTGGATTCGGACCTAACCGAGGTCAGAGCAGGCCACTATGAGTAATTTCGAGGTTGAAGCCTGCTGGGGCGCAAAGCGATTGCAAGATCATGTGGACTCACTGTGGATGTAATATCGGCGGAGCAGACATCGCATATGTATTTCAGACCGCCTTCCGTACCTCTTGATATGGTCTTCTTCCGGATAACCCCCATATTGAGCGATGATGGGGCTCAGGCCAGGGTTCCCAATTTGATGGATGAATGGCAGGTGAATGGGGGAAAGTAGTGTAAAATGCTACCTCCTACATTCACGGGTTGCCCATCGTGCATCGAGCTCCGTTCTAGCTTGTGACTTTGGTATGGAGCGCGGTGAGAAACGATCTGCATTGGATGCACTTTCAAGCTGATGAGGTCGAAGCCCAGGGCAGGGTTCAGCTTCAGAGTGCCAGAGCGGGGAAAGCGTTCCCGCAGGGCAGTTCCTTTGTGGCTGTCGAGGCTGTGTACCCCACGGTAATCCCTGAACCGATCGATCATCTTGATTTTAGGACAAGTAGATCTGAAAAGGCCTGCAATTAGAGTGAGCAGTGGTCGAAAGATTCACGGTCTCTGCTAAACCCAAGTGGCTTTCCTACCCACAGTAACCCTACCTTTCATATCATTCATTCACTTCGTTGTCGGGAGAGACTGCAGTGCAGTTCTTACCCTCCTGAAAACTACAACGACAACTTGCCGTTGGAATTGCCTGAGATTGCCAGCAGCAATTTCAAGACATTGGCAGATCACACCCAAAAGCCTTTCGGATTGGGAATTATCCTTACAATATGTCGTGGAATTTGACAAAGAGTGAGCCTCGACTCTATTGTTTGTGGATGGACGCTACTAATAAAACCCAGAGCTGAAGGAGACACATTTGGGGCAGCAGCTGAAGAACCCTCTGGGTGGACGATCCACAACTTCGACTGCGCTCAAGCCTGATGAAAACTCCTCTATAGACGAAAACGCTAGCATTGCTGCAAGCACAAGCAGTGGAGCAAGCAATGGCATTGGTATATATACCCTCAAGTAAGAATAGGGCGGCATTGAACTAACGATCTGCAGTTGCTTCAGAAGCTATGGTTTCTCCTCCTGCCGCTCCCACAAAGCCAGGTATCCTTATCGTAACCTTACATGAAGGCAAGGGTTTTGCATTACCTCCTCACTATCAGCAGAGCTTCGGCTCTTCGCAAGTGGGAAGCTCGGTCTCTGCAGGCAGCGGCTTTGGGGTAGCCGGGTCTATGCGAGGGGATCCTACTGCATCACGTAGTACCGGTGGTATGGCTGGATCATACGCCAACGGTCGTCCTCCAACTAGTGGTATCAATGCTGCGCCTACAATACATGGACGCTATTCATCACGACATCTCCCCTACGC
This sequence comes from Physcia stellaris, assembly GCA_018902385.1. Taxonomy (NCBI): domain Eukaryota; kingdom Fungi; phylum Ascomycota; class Lecanoromycetes; order Caliciales; family Physciaceae; genus Physcia; species Physcia stellaris. The sequence continues at coordinate 102,160 of JABSSW010000066.1, forward strand.
CTTACTCGACTTCGATAAACTACAAGTCTTTGTCGATGCTGTATCCGGAAGCCCGGAGAACCCATATTGGCCTGGAGACAATACGCAGTATAAGTTCGATGTATCGCGCGCCACAGAACTCTCAGTCCAGCTCTATCTGCGAAATCCCAATGCTCGGCCTGGCGCAGGTAGGAGCGAAGACATATTCCTTGGAATGTGTCGAGTGAATCCCCGATTCGAAGAACCTAAGCAGTACACCGAAGATCCAAAAGCAAACAGAAAGGATCGTGAAAGGGGTGCTGCGGCCTTTGCGCAACAAGAGCGCCAGTTGGGCCAGAGCGGAGCGGAGTGGCTAGAAGTTGCCTTTGGATCCGGTACCGTTAAAGTTGGTGTTACATTTGTCGAAAATCGACAACGGGCACTGAAGATTGAGGATTTTGATTTGCTTAAAGTCGTCGGAAAAGGTAGTTTCGGCAAAGTCATGCAAGTTATGAAGAAGGACACCCACCGGATTTATGCACTCAAGACAATCCGCAAAGCTCACATCATATCCCGTTCGGAAGTAGCACATACATTGGCTGAAAGATCAGTGCTCGCTCAGATTAACAATCCCTTCATCGTCCCCCTCAAATTTTCGTTTCAGTCGCCCGAAAAACTGTACCTTGTCCTGGCATTTGTTAACGGCGGCGAGCTATTCCACCATCTGCAACGAGAGCAGCGATTCGACATCAACCGGTCCAGATTCTACACTGCCGAGCTGCTCTGTGCTCTAGAGTGTCTACATGGTTTCAATGTTGTTTACCGTGATCTTAAACCTGAAAACATCCTTCTGGACTACACCGGACATATTGCTCTATGCGACTTCGGTCTCTGCAAGTTGGACATGAAAGATGAAGACCGAACAAATAGTGAGCGGAAACGCCTGTACTCTTGTATGGTATGCTAATTAGTACTCCAGCATTCTGCGGTACCCCTGAATATCTAGCGCCTGAGCTTTTGCTGGGTCAAGGTTACAACAAGACCGTGGACTGGTGGACGCTCGGCGTGCTCCTATACGAGATGCTTACAGGTCTTCCGCCTTACTACGACGAGAACACCAACGAAATGTACCGCAAAATTCTGTCCGAGCCTCTGCATTTTCCTGGTCCTGAAATTGTCCCTCCAGCTGCCAAAGATCTATTGACTCAGCTCCTCGATCGCCGACCCGAGCATCGTTTGGGCGCCAAAGGAGCCTCCGAGATCAAAGCGCACCCATTCTTCAACAGCATCGACTGGAGAAAGCTACTGCAGAGGAAGTATGACCCAACTTTCAAACCCAATGTCGTAAGTACTCTTGACCCGTCATGTCCTTGTACATTGAAGCTAAGGGTTCTAGATGGACGCCTTGGACACAGCCAACTTCGACCGCGAGTTTACGCAGGAAGCACCGGCCGACTCATATGTCGATGGGCCGATGCTCTCACAAACGATGCAACAGCAATTTGCAGGTTGGTCCTACAACCGCCCTGTGGCCGGGTTGGGCGATGCTGGGGGTAGTGTCAAGGATCCGTCATTTGGGAGCGTTGTATGATTCCGCGATTGCTAGACCGGATGAGATGGAGAATGGTGATGAGTCCCGCTGCGGTTGTAGAAAGGCTCAGGGTGAGGCGCATCAAGCGATGTCTTCAGACTCTTGTGAGCGTTTGTACATTACAGATGTTTGGTACGAGTACACTACATGGAGCAGTCAAGCCATCCGGTTGAAGTGCCAAAGCATATTCTACAAAGGCAGCCAATGACGGGTGTGTAGGAAGTGTGATATCTATTCTGCCCACTGCATTTGGGATCAACCATTGATACTACGAGTAGGTACTCTAGCCATACAAGGTATCCTCGTACCCTACTAGGTACATGGTACATGGTAACTCGGTAGGTGGCGAGCCTGGATGCTGACCTCTCACATGACAGGAAAGTATCCAAGCTTTGCCAGCTCAACAGCGGACTGGCGGCCCGGATCGGATGTGCTTGCAGCTTGCTGATCAATGGTGGGGCACTCGCCGGCCTTTTCCAATTGACCGTTGACGTCTTCCCACAAGCCAAAATTGAATAATATTTAAGGCTACCTTGGCTCTGCCCTTGGACGGAAAAGTTAAATGTTGAGCTTGCAATCGCTCTTTCATTGAGACAGTCTCCCAACACCTTCATCTGTACACCAATCTAGGCATCATGGCAGCTTTTGCACAAGCTCTAGATTTGGAAGCATGGAAAGAGCTTCAGACGCACCACACCGAGCTGGGCGTCAACATTGTGCTCAAGGATTTTTTCGAACAGGACCCCAAGCGCTTCGAGAAATTTTCTCGCATTTTCAGTAATCCGGCTGATAAATCGGAGACCATCTTCGATTTTTCGAAAAACTTCATCACCGAACAGACTCTGGCATTACTTGTCCGTCTTGCGAAAGAGGCCAAGGTAGAAAAGCTTCGAGATGAAATGTTTGCGGGCGAAAAGATCAACTTCACCGAGAAAAGAGCAGTCTATCATGTAGCCTTGCGGAATGTCACCAATCAGCCCATGCAGGTCGATGGTAAGAGCGTGGTAGAGGATGTCAACGAGGTGCTGGACCACATGAAAGAGTTCTCGGAGCAGGTGAGAAGTGGAGAGTGGAAAGGATACACCGGAAAGAAGATGAAGACGATTATCAACGTTGGCATCGGTGGATCTGACCTGTAAGCTCAGTCAATGACCCCATTGAGAAGACAGCTTGGCTGAAGACATCCGTAGTGGGCCCGTCATGGTCACAGAAGCTCTTAAACCATACGGAGACCGAAGCCTCAATCTTCATTTCGTCTCAAACATCGACGGTACTCATATGGCCGAAGCACTACGAGACTCGGATCCGGAAACGACGCTGTTTCTGATTGCCTCCAAGACATTCACAACCGCCGAGACGACGACCAATGCCAACACCGCCAAGCATTGGTTTCTCGAGACAGCAAAGGAAGACGAACATATCGCGAAGCATTTCGTCGCTCTGTCCACCAACGTGGAGGAGGTCACCAAGTTCGGAATCGACAAGAAAAACATGTTCGGCTTTGAGAGTTGGGTAGGCGGCCGGTACAGTGTATGGAGTGCAATTGGTCTGAGTGTGGCACTGTACATCGGATTCGATAATTTCCATGAGTTCCTAGCCGGCGCCCATGCTATGGATAAACATTTCAAGGAAACTCCAATCGAAGGGAATATTCCGATGATTGGAGGTCTATTAAGTGTTTGGTACTCGGATTTCTTCGGCGCTCAAACCCATCTCGTATCGCCGTTTGATCAGTACATGCATCGCTTTCCAGCGTACCTTCAGCAGTTGTCTATGGAGTCGAACGGGAAGGCAATAACCCGAAGCGGAGACTATGTCAAGTATACCACGGGGGCGGTATTGTTCGGTGAACCTGCAACAAATGCTCAACATTCCTTCTACCAGCTTCTGCACCAGGGAACGAAACTTATTCCCACAGATTTCATCCTTGCCGCTGAAAGCCATAATCCCATCGAGGATAACAAACACCAGAAGTTAGCTACGCCTCCCTTTGGCTTTTATTATGCAAAGTATTGCTGACCACTTTTTGCAGGATGTTAGCATCGAACTTTTTCGCTCAATCAGAAGCCTTGATGGTTGGTAAGTCTTCTGAAGAAGTCAAGGCCGAGGGCGCCGCTCCTGAGCTTGTCCCTCACAAGACATTCCTTGGAAACCGACCTACAACATCAATACTCGCACAAAAATCACCCCGGGTACGCTCGGCGCCTTGATCGCCTACTACGAACACATGACCTTCACAGAGGGTGCGGTGTGGAACATCAACAGCTTCGACCAATGGGGTGTAGAGCTTGGCAAGTCCTTAGCAAAGAAGATCCAGGCCGATCTCGATAAGAGTGGAGAAGTCGATGGCCACGATGCTAGTACAAATGGCTTGATCAATGCATTCAAGAAGAAGGCTGGTATATGATCCCGCCAAAGGATATGGGTATCTCAGGTCTGACGGAAAAACGAGGAACACGAAGTTGAAAGAGTACATACGGGCCCAATCTTACAGATACACTGAGTCGGGAAATAGAAATAATGAATGTCAGTGACAATGGAATGGTGTAGGGAAGAAGAGAAATTTACCCCCTTTCCATACCATACCGGGGTAATTTGAATAGCCGCGTGAGGCGCGAGCGGCTCTTCGTGGATCCCTGTTGTCGAGACGTGAGAACATGTAAGCTCAAAAGCATCGCGATGGACGGGTGAATACCATCACCGCCGACCTCTGATGGCCTTTTCTTTCTCTTCAGCACCTTGGGCCTGGTTGCACCTTATCTCTGTGTTTGTAGGGTACCTTGCAGCCAATGTCAGTGCCGAGAAACAGGGAGGAAAGACAGTTAGAGCCAGGTATGCGCCTGGACAGGCCATACCGGTGCAGTGCTTGAACCGAACAATGTATGATGCCCCTAGTTCTACCAAAACGTGACCGTTGAAGTCACCCAGACCTACATCAATGTTGTGACTGACGTTGCGTACACGACTTCCAGCGACACTGGCGAACATGTACGATGCTTCCACCAGACGTCGCGTTGCGGCTTTTCGGCCTTTAGAGCTGACTGACACCGACCCAATTAGATTACGGATGAGTCTGGTCGCCTGCAGTACATCCCATTCCCAACATGTAACGAGACAGGCAGACCTCTGGATCTCTACTATGGCATTGAAAAAGGTAAATGTACAAACGCATGGCACGCGGCGATCCCTAACATCTACATCCAGAGATCAACTGTACGATTCCCTCGATAGACGACCCTTTATTTCACCTGCTTGAATTTTACATTCACAACGATGCGCCTTTGACGTGCCGTATCCCGACTCGGCCGCTGTCCATCTCCACCGCACCTAGTAAGAACACAGACTCGCAAAAACCGCTCTCGAGCTCCCTTGAGCCTTCGCCGGACGATTATGTCCCACTTATATTTGCCCTGGCTGGTACCCTTCAGCTCTCCCATCTCCACGTTTCACCTCGCCTGAACGTTGTTCTCCATACCTCAGCGCCGAAAACCGCCAAGGATAAAGAAAAAGCAGCCGAGTCACGCCGAAAAGGGTTATCTGCGGTTGAGGAAGAGGAAGGTGCTATTCTTGCATCGACAGCCTACTCAACACCATCTCTTGCTTCTACATCATCAAGGATCATCATCGGCGACCCTCTTGCTCTCCGGCTGAATGTGCGATGGTATGCCAGTGGATCATTGCCACCAAGTACGACAAACGCTGGTTATCTGATTGGGGGGCACGTACATTATTCGACGCTTGTCTATTGTCTGTTGAGCGCTGGCGGTGGAGCGATGGGTGCATTGGCTTATTTTAGAGGTGTGGAATTGCCGCGACGAATCAAGGGTTATGGTCGGGACAGGCTCGGAGGCGGTGGCGGTGAGAGGGGATACGCCTTTCCAAGTAATGGATGGGCAGGGGGAGGCAAAAGAGATTAGTGTATCGCGTCTTCTAGCAAAGGTATAGTGTCAGCTCATTATGTACTCTGTAGATACCCTTCATATTCGCTTCTAAAGTACAACACCCTGTTCCAATACACTTTCACGCGCAACACTCTCTCTTTACATGTCGCTACCCGCACCGGAAATTGTGCAAATTCTCAGTGGATTCACTAGTAACGGACGGAATCTTATCCCACTACCTCAAAATGCTCCAGCCGGCAAGATACTTCCAGCAATGATATCACCTTCCTCGCAGCTACTTACCGATCACGATGTACCTTACAAACGGCGCACAAGCTGTTCTAGTACCACTTAAGAACCTCTTTTATGATTCAATTTTCGCTTGAATGGTCTCTAAGCGAAAGTCAAAATGAGGGTCAGATAAGCATTGACCTCTGTGACAGGATCAATGTGTGTTTCCTAGCTGTAGATCTAATTTCTCGCTATCACGCAGAGTTTCTTTTAAAGCATAATTCCGTACAAGCAAATGGCTGAGTCAGGTGCATTGGCATCTCACTGCATTGGCATCTCACTGCATTGGCATCTCACTGGTGCTTCACACACCAGCTACACGTATCTAGGAGGCAGGTAGAGAGTTTTAGTCTTACTAAGCCACACGAGGGTCTGCTTTGTCGGTCAAGATGACCCACGATACATCGAAAGGAATCATCAATGCAGCAAACCAAGATTGATCACTAATCCATCAAGTTACACTAGCCTTGGCCCTGAGATACCCTTGCAGGGTTTGGTCCTCAGTTTGGCGATCTAACCTTGCTGCTTCATTCACCCAATTCCTCAAGCATTCTGCTGCTTAAAGCAACTGACCGTGCCAGACTCTCCTTCATCATGTCGGCTCCTCTACGGGTCCTTGACCGCCTCCCGCCCAGCTTCATCTAACTTAAAGAAACTGACGAACATCTGAAGCAAATGTGAATATCATGCTTCAACATGTAGTCATCGTCAGAATTGCAATTAGTTGAATATCACCTTCATCTCTCTTTCAAGGCAAATCAACATACATTTCAACTGCATTCGACTCACTCTTTCCTAACCACAAGTATGCGAATGTCGCTGTCGAGCATGAAATGAAATGCGAATTTTGCGGTTCTGGTCTTTCATCTCCACTGATCTGGAGCCGCGGACTTTGATCGCTGCCATCGATTTTTCATAGGTGCCAATTTTTCAACAAGGTGCCCCGGTTTCCTCTCCAAAATTTACGTTTTGATCATGGAGACAATCATGCATCGCCTTGATCAGCTCGGCGATATTGAAAAAATCTTGCGGTCCGAGCGCACTGCACTACTTGCTCGGCGCCTGCAAGAGGACCGTGACACCCAAGCAAAACGCGACCAGGAAGATAGTCTGTGGAGCAAGCAGTTAGAGGCACGGGACCGTGAAGAAGACGTAAGTGCTGCTGCAACAAAATGAATTACTGTTCAGTATGGCTTACAAAGTAAGGGGCTACTATTACGGAAACGAGAGCTATCGAGGCTCTCGTTGTCATGGAGTCCGCGCGCTGGTTCTCTGCTCGAAGGTCATTCTGTAGACTTTCAAGAGAATCCACAAACTCCTACTGCTTCCTCAACGCCATCAAGCGGTCTGACTATTTCTCGGCCAGTTGTCGAGCAGCGGAACACGTTGGTTTGTTATGATGGCAACAACGAGTCTCAGGAAGTCTCCAAAAAGAGAAGAACCAATAAGTCAGGGGCTCCAAGAAAGACGTATACCATCAGCGGCAAGCCACAAACCTGGAATGCTGACGGGCCCCTTTATCTTCGGCAGTCCGACAACCGCTTAGTTCACTTACACTGCTGCGTTATGGGGTGCGATAGAGCCCATTTTACAACTATAACTTCCTTAATGACACATGTTTCCAGTCGAAAGAATCACGGATTTGGAAGGGGGTTCTTCAAGGGCCACTCGGATGCCGTTGAGAAATGCGGTCGTCTTCCTGTCGGACACGATAATGAAAGGTTTCTCCGAATCCAACCTAAGGAAACGGGGACCCGTGTTACCTCCACACCTGAAGTGTCAACGACGGAATTAGTCTTCACTTCGGCATCCGAGAAGTCGGTAGTTACGGACGCGTCATCAAGCCAGCTGCGTTTATCTGGAGTGTTCGGCAAGATCTACGAACAAGAAAACGATTCTCCGACATCGGACAGACGGGTGTCTACGAATATTGGCACAGAGGATGAGATAGCTTACTCAACAGGTATTGGACTCCTCACTTTAGGTCGTGAACCGAAGATAGAATATACCCTATTGGCTAACGAAAAGGCTGCTTCAGATTTATCAGCCAATAAACACTCTACACCCACTACCATCGTCACCGAAAATCTCGATCCTATTGATGTGCAAAATCCGAATGTTAATCGCGAGTCAAGTATTGATTATCCTTCTGATGAACTGTTCTCGGCGGCACGCAAGATTGAGAGGATTGCTTGCTCTCACGATTTTAGTCACAAGACTACGATTAAGGGCGAGCCGATCGACGATCGTTTCCCTATCACTACTCCCGAGCAGCTTTCAACTCACGAGAAAGCTTTCAGCGATACTCACGCAAGTAGAAAGGCTCTAAGCTCGGACACAGCAGCCCCAGCTGCTGAAAGTGAGAATCCCACGTCAGTCAACGCTCAAGAAGACAAACACATTGACTCAACCAAACACAATGACCCAGCCAGATGCAAGCGGGCTCTATCCCAACCTTTGTGCTCTTCTGAAAAGCGGACGAAGCGACACTCAAGAGCTTCGACTGACAATTGCAGTTTTTTCTGGCAATTTTACTAGGAATGCGGGTAATCCCTAAAGCTATTGCAATTTCAGGCCATCTTTGGGGTTTGAAAATGTTGGCCCTGAACTTAGCATTTTCTTAGAAAGTGGGAACTACATGCGCCAGGGGGGTTGGGAGCGCATTCCTGTTTTCATGTAATTCTTTCGGGTTCTATTGGTAAGTAAGCACATGACTGTTCTGCCTTCGTCTCGTAATAAGCATGAATTGGGCTAACATCTACAATCGAACAGGTTCAGACTTCCTATAAATCAGACTTAGCTAGCAAAACAATATCTGCAAAGCGATCAAGTTGGCTGGCTATCCCAAAGCACCAGCGAGGTTTGAGCTCCTTTCTTAGGCATGGCTAGAAAAATCTAGTATTGCTTTCCCTCCAACTCGCAACATTTTTTGCTAGTAATCCTGTTGTTATCCAATGTGGTATCGATGCTTTGCTTCCCTACCCACTTCCCTCCCCAGCTCCCTTCAATAAGCCAACATGTACTATGAATCCATTCCCACTCCTCAGCCCCTCCGTCAGAAGCATATCCGGCACCCGCCACACCCTGAACGTTCCCAGAAACACTGTCAACCAATTCTCAAACACCGTATGTGAACGAAGCTGCTGCGCTATCACGCAGATCGTCGGCTTCTGCTGAAAGGAGTCAGTGTCATTGCCATTTGGCAAACGGCATAACTCCGCACATGTCCGCACAAAGGGCTCAATGAGGGTTTCGTTGTAGATGCAATCACATGCGAGAACAACGTCGACTAAGGGCTTTTCATCGGCGGATGAGCGTAAGACTCCTGGGAGATCGGACAGATCGCTGGACTCCCAGTCGAGAGCTAGAATTTCAATGTTGCTAGCATGAGTGGTTTCTCGTAGCTGAGCGACGGCCTTTTTTTCGTAGGCGGTTTTGCCTTGGCTTTGGGTGTAGACGAACGAGTAGCATTGCTGTTCAGATTCTGTTTCAACAGCTTGAAAACATACTCCTGATCCGTAGCTACGTATTTGTGAACCCTGGGACTTATTGACAGCGCCAGGATCCCGGATACGCCGCACCCCAGTTCAAGAACGGTGGAGTTGGCTGTTATAGTGGACGTTTTAGACAAGATGCTGTTTTCGGATATCAACCATTCGGCGAACAGAGGTGTTATCTTCCAAACCACTGCCACACCGGGTGCTATGCTTAGCTTTCGATCGGCGTAGTAATGTGTACACACCTACCTGCACCAGTGGTCCCGCCTGCTCGATCCGAGGACAACAGCGATGGAGATTGGTGAATGACAAGATCTTGACTGCCGACCGTGAGCTCGAGGGACCTTGCTTTCGAATCGATGAAGCCTAGATTTTGAGAGGGTATTGGCGCCGAGAACAGAAGGAAGGCCTCTAACCAATATCATTACCCGCCAGTGATATGAGGGACTGTTACTAACCCTCATAGGCATCCTCTATCTCTTCACCGAAGCTCGTGAGGAGGTCTGAGATTCCCATTTCTGCCTTGACATGCGCTAGCTCGGCTGCAATTCACTTTCAATTCTGTCTCATGGTGACAGCATTAATGCACAAGAGTAGATTCACACTGGTTCATCAATGGGTGGAAAATACGAACTCAAGTCTGGGTTGATACGGCCATGAGATTTGCTCAATTACTATGCCGAACGGGCCTCTAGGCAAGAAATGGGGGGTGCGGGGCTAATAGGAAACTTCTGTTTTGTCGCTTTCCAAGGGAAAAGATGAGATTTTCTCAGAGGAAAGGAGCAGGCTCACTCACCGAAAAGTTTTGCTTCGTGGAGTGTGAGTATCACGTACTACCGTATCTGAGAATTTCCACTGTAGGCTATTAATGACAGCCGGAGTCTTCCACAGAGAGGATTCTTAACACGATGAGATAAGGATGTCATACAATAAGTTAGTACTCAGAAGGGAAAGGCACTGGGTAAATAATGTTGTCCACTCGGCAAATTGTATACCAATAGTGTTATGGGAACCGCGGTCATTGGCCTTGTCGCCGCCGCCTCGCTGGCGACCTTTGTCCCATAAGAACATACTTCGCGGTGCGCCGTTGTTTCATCGACCAAGCAAATCAAGCCATCCCCCCACTCGGCCGCACTGGGATATGGTTGTCCAATGCATCGTATTGCAAGACAAACTCCGACTGTTATGAGGCATGTCAATCGCCATTTCTCACAAGGTAAATGGTTTCTTACCCTTGCACGTTGCCACGTCTGGTGATTGAAAAATATATAGCTGCCTCTCTCAGCTTCGGCATTGATCGGTGTAGGTTCAGGGTAGCTGGGATCCTTTGTCAACCACATCATGAGATCCTTGTGATACCTCCAATTGCGATTGGTACTGCTATTCCAGTCAGTCATCACTCGAGAATGTTCAATGTAGGAAGAATCTGCATCGGGTTATCTCACAGCTCGGTCGCGGCGAGTTCTTGCATAATATCCCTGGGCTGTGTATAGAATATCCAAAAAAGTGTTTCATCGGAAAAGCCAGGTATCTTCTCCCTAACTCGGTGAACATTATCGACTGTATAACACTCGGGTAATTTGAAGTCTGGCTGCATTGGTCTGGACCCAGACTCTGCGAACGGACCAGCAAATGTTGGGTACAGAGGTCTGTGATCATGGTTCAGCACTTAGGCTGTCCACCGTGGAGTGCCTTACTCTATCGAATTCAAGTTCAAACCAAGCTGATTTAGGTCTTGACCACTGGCAAGGCCAGAGACATCCGGGTTGTCGCTTCGGACTGTAGATAGCAATCCAGCGAGGCCAAAGCGATCAATATCACTCATTTGCGGCGAGCTTCGATCTGCTGTGATGGCCGGGGAATCGGATAGCGTGGCTCCGTAATTCTGCTGCGAACGCGCTGATTGATAGGGTTGTGACTGAGAAGTCTGTTGTTGAGGCAGTGGCTGCGAATCGTGCAGGGTGGATAGGGAGATATGATTATTTTGTTCCCGCTGTCCGTTACTAGGTATGCCCTAGACCGAAGGGTAAGCTCATAGTATCATTGACTTAATTGGGCGCAACCCACGTTCTTGTCATGGTCTGGAAGACCTGGGTGACTTTGGCGTGAGGAATCGGCCGGCGATCGTGCCGATGACGGTCCTTGATGTTACTTATTATCGAACCCTTGAACAGTGATGCCATTAACAGTATGCATACCACCAAAAGCCATTGTATTAGGCGACATTATTCTATCTGCGAGCGTTGAAGATCCTCGATTATCTGACTGGTTTGGAGCCATTGCTGTTCGAGGATTTCCCGTAGTTTGCGACATATTCAAGCCATTGGCATTAGAGAAAGCCCCAAATGCTGCGTTCTGAGTCAGACTGCCTCGTCGATCTTGTCCGATGTCTTCATTGCCGTTCCTCCCCAGCGGAGGGAAGTCCTCGATGTTGCCCGTTTGTGGCTGGGCAGAGCCTGAAATTTGACCGACTCCTCCCTGTACACCACGACGATAGTCATCCAAGCCAGCCTGAAACTGCGAATTACTGGGAAATAAATCCTCTGCACCTTGTTGCGCCCCCTCTTGGCCCGACAAATCGTGCTGTCGCTGTTCATTATTGCTCCGTGAGTTAACTGGATGTTGTTGTTGCGGCCGTTGAACGGGTGTATGCTGGACTGCTCTCTGGGTTGCATTTGCCCACACGGCTTGGCTCGGATTATGGAACTGTGCTTGGGAGGCACCTGATAAAGATGGAAACTCACTAAGGCGGGTAAAATTGTTGGATTAGCGATGGATGATCGACTCAAAGGTGTTCAAGCACCTATGCAGATGTCCTCTGAAGGCCGCGACTTACGACAAGTCAAGCGGTGTAGCAGGCTGAGAGGCTCCTATTGTCTGGGCAAAGCTCGTTGCTGCCGAGCCTGGCTGTCTTGTTTGTGGATTGGGTAGGCCAGGCGCCCCGCTCGTTGCTCCACCAAACGCCCAATTAGCTCCGTTGCCTTTCGAAAATAGAATAATCAGCCAGAGCCTTGCCAATGCTTTGTTGCTCAGGTATCGACACACCAAGCTTGCTGTTCTGTAATCTTGTAGTGCCTAACGGTGGATTGCGGTTTTGTGGAACTTGCTGACCGGCAAAGCCAGCAAATGCACGCAGAGGTGGTGGAGGAGCGCCTATAGGGCCAATCACTCGATTAGCTTGATTTCCGCGACCCAATAACGCTCTGGCATAAGTCGCAGGCACTCTTGGTGAACGGCTGTTATCTTTTGGTACAAACTGTCGTCTCCCATGTAGGCTTGTACCAAGCAGAGCTGGTACGCGGCTCGAAGGTTCCAGCTCTATTTCTTGCGGAGAGATCGTTCTTGGGATATGAGGTCCAAATAGAGATCTATATGCTTTAGGTGAAGCGGTCTCTGCCGAGCTCTCCTGCTGGCTGGGCTGGGCGGGATTGGCCATGTTTGACAGCAAGAAGGGTTTACAGATGACCGAAGAGGCAGAAAGATGCAGAAAGGGACTTACCCGTGCGGTTCATGGTCCTATGCTGTCGAGTGCGTTGCTCTTGCTAGCACACGCAGATGGTGATATTGTTAGAAGGCTTGGGAAAGAGCTGTCCTACGTCTAATAGTGCCCAAGCAACTTCACGAGATGCCGGTCATGGCCGCAGATCAGGCGGGAGCTAGGCACCTAAGACTTTCGGTTAGGGCTGGCTTGAAGGTGGCCCACTTTGATGGACTAAGGTAAGGCACGTAACAAGATTACCGGCTAAGTATCAAGTATCAAGTCACTTCACGTTGAATTGCAATCTCCTCCAGTAGTTACACAGCTATCAATCTGTAGAACTAGGTGGCCAATCAGGGGCCGCCAAGAGCTTAGTAACTAGTACGCACTCCAATGACATTAAAGACTAAAAATCATGTAAATTAGCACCTCATAGAACAACATGCAATCAATGACTTACTTATTCAGAAGTCTGACAGTTATGAGCTCGGATCACGCTTAATTGTTGCATTCAATACGTGATCTATTTGACTATCAATATCTTCAGCATTCGATTGCTTCGACAGACTAACACGAGAAATCAGAACATCGCGAGAACATTTTCTTGTTTACATTCTTTTACAATCAACAACAACCAAGAATCTCTTTCTACTTATTCGCTCGTTCAACACGATGACGAATACGAAACGAGAACTCAAATTGAGCTTTTTCAAAAATTGAAACGCGTGACTTTCGATCGTACGAATCAAAATCACAGAATACTCGATTTGAAATTTCATCGACTCATTCAAAGATACTCGATCAACGAGCAAATTTGAGTTCGTAAAATTCAATTTTGACGCACAACAAAATGTGAATTTCAACGAAAAGCATGCTCGATACAAAATAGCGACATCGAGATACAAAAAGAAGCTTCAAAACTGAGAGAAGCAGAAAAATTTCATGACAAAAATAATCGATCACATTTACGATACAACAACGATTACAAATCTCAATTTTATTCAGATCGTTGAAATTCATTCATGAATCGTTTTTCGCGCTTTCAAAGCACGTTTTGCATTCATCGATTCGGCTAGAAATTTGAAATTGAAACAAGAATACAATCGCATGATCAAAAATTCATTCAATCGTCAAAACATCGATGTTTGAATAAACGACTATTTGAAGATGCTGACACTCGCTAAGCAAACGAAAATTGTTGAAATCATCGATAACAAACGAATCTATCGTGATTTTTTACACGCAATCGACAAAATCGCATCTATTTTCGCTGAAATACAACTATTTCAACTAAACACTGTAACGAATCACGAAATTCAACTTCTCATTTTCATCGAGATTTTTCGACATCACATGCGCATGAAAAAAGTTCGAAAAAAAGAAAAAAACGATATTCAACTCGACATTCGTTATTGACGAGTGCAATCACACAAATCATCGAAATCATTCTGACATCTCGTCATTTCGAGATCAGAATCAATCTCGAAATTTTTGCATTTGCGAAAAGAAGCATTTTTACGACGATTGTTTCTATCTCAACGAGAAAATACGCTCAAATGATTTCAAACTGAAGTCAGAAATCGTGACTAAAATAGACGAAGCGAAAAAAAATTCAAAAAAAAGAAAACAAATAAAACAAAGCATCAAGCGAATTGACGAAAAACGTCAAAAAAAAAACGATAACAACAAAAATACAGAAATCGAAATAAAATTCTTCGTCGTCATTCACGTCAATGTCATAGAGTCGTTTACAAGCGACTCGTTTTCGTCAAGTTATTCTTTTCGTTCGTCGTGAATTATGAATCACGATTTCGACATTCACGTGATCAACAGCACAATGAAACATCGCTTTCAAAAAAAGCGAAATTGCACAGACGAATCGAAAGTTATGTTCGACATGAAATCACTTTTTATTTTGACATATGAGCGAATGCGTATCGACGTCGATACACTCACAGGAAAAAAGTCAATGAAACTTCTGAACGTCAATTACGTATCAGACTTCATGATCAATATCGTCGCGAAAAGCATTTTCGCAAACAAAGAACTGCATTTTGATACAGCTCATGAACATTTGCACAGAAACGATCATCGATCGTTCTCGTGTCACGAGTAGAAACACACTACGTTTTCGAAAATAATAAATTTGAAAAGATGAGCGATCTTCGCAATCATCGTGCGACAAAAATTTATTCTAAAATGACATCAATTTTCATTTCGCTCATGCGAATAATGACGTCATACAACATTTACAAGAAACAATTGAAAAAATGAAGTTCATCAACAAAAATAAAATGCCATTGACTAACAAATGCGAAAAATGTGCTCTTTTCAAAGCACATCGAATTGTATTCAAATTCTCTGTAAAGTCAAAAACTTCGAACAAATCGTTCTATCGTATTACATACGATCTCATCGATATAACAACGACTTTGAACAAGCACAAATGAATATCACACGTGACATGCTTCGAAACAGACTTTCATGATATACGCACACGAGAAGCGAAAAAGAACAAATCACGAAAATATTTATTCGAGTCATTCACATCATCGAGACCAGATACAACGACAAAATGATATTTGTACGTTCTGACGACGAACGCGCGCTAAACACTGTCTGAAATGACTACTGTGCATTCAAAAACATTACACATGAATTCTCGATCGTTGATATTTCAGCACAGAACGATCACAGCGAACGATTAGATGACATATTGTTGATCAAGTCACGAGCAATGAGACTCGAAACAAACTTATTTGTTTATTTATGATCGTGAATCAATGAGATCGCTGATTACATAATGAATCGTACATTTTTCAAAAAACATGAATGAAAAACATCGTTCGAAATGATCATCGACAAAAAGTCGAATCTTGTTCACATCGTTCAATATAAAACAAAAGCATACTTTCTGAATAAGAATATTCCGAAGAAGAAAAAGATGAGAATCAAAGCACACATCGATTTTCTTGTAAAATATGACAGCATCAACATTTTTTTAATTTGAATTTTTAATCAACATAAGATTATACGTACACGTGATGTCACATTCAACGAAGACTCACGTTATCGTTCTAACGAAATAGATTTAGTTCAGTTCGTCAACGAGCTCTTTCTGACTAACGATACACTTGACATATCGCAGAGCGATTTCACGAGAATAGTGAACATCGAATCAGACAGCGACGAAAATGTATGAAAGTTAACATTTACAAAATCTATTATCGATCGCGATGCAAAGAAATTTCACAAACAAACAATTGAGAACGATTCTGAATCAGAATATTTATTCTCATTTGTTTCATTTTCGTCAAGAAGTGAGAACACGTTAAATACGCAAAACACGTCAAATACGTCTGATTTTTCGTATTTTTCGTCATCTGTCGCTACAGAAATCGCTACAGAAAATTTCTCGTCATCTGTCGTTGCAAAAACAGTGAAGAAATTATTTTCGTTTGCATCGTCGTTGAAAGAAAAGAAATCGAAACATTGAACGAAAACAACGATTGACGAAATCAATATTCAATTTGAAAAATTCATTCGTATTCGCAAATCAAATTCGTTTCGAAATTTCAATCATTACATTGTTTTGAAGAACGCGTTCGCAAAAAGAATGCGTTCATTTTACGAAACATTTATGATTTCATTGACGATAAAAATGAAATCGCATCGTGACAATCTTTTCGTCGAATCAAAATTCTATCATCAGATCGCTCAAACATGCTGAAATCGTCGACTTTTTACGAGTCATTGACGTGAAAATCAAAGCATTACAGTCAAAACAGATTTGAAAAAAAATATCATGAAATCATGTCAAACAAGCAAAAAAGACTTCTATATTTATCACATGAGTATTCAAATACAAATTCGACAATGAGAAATATTTGATAAAGCACAAAACTAAATTGTGTGTTCGAAAAGATTTTCAACAAATCGAGCAAAACGTCTATGCAACTACATTAGTTATTAGAATATTTCGAGCATTAATGATCATAATTACAGTTTTCGATTTGAACACTCGTCAATATGACGCAATCAATGCATTCGCAAATAGCGATATCGACGAACTCATCTATTGCAAATCGTTTGACGATTGAAAAAAAACAAACAATGTCTTTACTTCTTCTATTGAAAGCATTATACGAATTGAAACAGTTTTCAACATTATGATATCGACATTTCTCGATCACTTTTAACAATCTAAATCTGAAACAAATGTTCGACATCGAGTGTCTATTCATGTGCGACTACATGATTTTATTTTTTCGTGAACGATATAGCAGTCATGTATTATTCTTAGTACTTCAAACAGATCGACGTTTTCGAAAAGAAACTCTTCGAAATTTACGAAATGAGAAACATGAGCGAGATCGAATGATTTCTCAATATTCGCATTACACGCGATAGAAAGCAACAAACAACGTCACTTTGTCAAAACAGTTACATCGATAAGCTCATCAATAAATTCAATATCAATATGAACAAAAAAGAGTCAAAATCATTTATAGTCAATTATATTTCGATGATAAAGAATAAGAATAATGCTATTTCACAAAAAATTCACATGTATCAACAGAAGATCGATTCGATCAATTTCGTTGCAACAATCATTCGATCAGATGTAATCGTTCTTTGCGCATCATTATTATCTGAATATTTTACAAATTCATTTAAACATCATGCGAAGCAAACGACTCGAACGTTAAAATATCTGACACACATCAAGTACTACGTCATTGTCTACAAAAATCAAACAAATCATGAAATCATCATCTTTTAGTCTCGTCAAATGCGTCATTCGCAAACGATCTAGACACTCGTCAGAACTCAAATGGATATTGCTTCATGTTTTTCGACGATTTTATCGATTGAAAAATCACAAAGCAAAAAACAATCACAATTAATTTCATCGAAATCGAATTGCTGATCATGTCAATGACGACAAACATCAAAATATGATGAGATCGTTTCTTTGAATCAATACAAATGAACATGAAAAAACTCATTCACATTCAATGCGATAATCGTCAAACTATACGAACGTTTACGATGTCAACGATCAAATTAATCACTAAATTACGTCATGTCGATATACATCGTCATTGATTACGTCAGAAGATGCAAAAGAACACGATCAACATTCAATGAATTTTTACAGCGAGTATTTTGACCGATGATTTCATCAAAACTTTATCATCTCAAAAGCAGAAGGCATTCGTGAAACTGATTGATTTAAAGTTTATTTCGATATCAAATTCGAAAAAAAACGACGAATTCGATCAATCAAAAATCGAATAGATCGCATCATGAATCACATCGAAAAATGAATAAAACATCAAAAATAGAACGAAATATTAGATATTTCCTTCTAAAGAGATGTGTAAAACTAGATGATCAATCAGAAATCGTCAAGAGCTTAGTAACTAATACGCACTTCAATGACATTAGTGTAAGAAACTCAGAGTTCAAGGCAGTGCGAGCCGGATCTCGATTGCCAAGAATTCAGATCAAGCAGATTCGAAACATCAATTCACGAGACGATCAGTTTCATCATATCAATCACTCGTCACGCATATCGCATATCGGCTAGATATTCATGCGCAAGAGTTTGTAAGTTCGTACTATTGACAAGTCGAACGAGTATATATTGCGAAATCTGCAGAGCAATTAGTTCTGCAATTATTAGTCTAGTCATATTATTGTCTTTGCTATACATCTCTGATGCCATGTCTCTTACATTCTAATAACTACAATAACCAATAGATTAGCATCACTCGTGTATAGCTAGCAGTCGAAGCGATTGAGCGTTCTCAATGACTGAACGCGTGCTACGTTTTCAGAGTTCGATTTGGACGAGAAATCGATACTACAAAAATTGAGATGAAAAGCAATGTCATCGAGCTCGAAGTGTTTACACTATACAGCTAAATATCGCAATTCTGATTGACTGTATTGCTCTACTATCACGCATTGTGCAATTTAGAAAGCGAGCTCGTGCTTGAAGAGCTACAACGAAAAAGTTTAGACAGATTTTGCAAAGCAAACTATCTTCAACAATGTGAAATCTACAACGAATCTACAAACGTGATTTCAATCATTCGATTTCATTGACATTTTCAACGACAAGCGTCGATCATTCCAAATCTCGATTATTCACAGCAGTAACAGCAAACCAAAAACATCAAAACGTTTGAAAAAGTCTGCGCAACTTGTCGAAGCTTCGATGCGAAACGAATTCTCGTTATTTTATACTCAAGTCATCGAATAACAATTCGAGAACAACGATTTCGATTGTTCTGTCTTCATTGCAGAACATCAAAAGTCTGAATATCAAAAACGTTTTCAAAAACAAATGAATGCTGACCTCAACAAGAAAGCGTAGTAAAATATTCAGAAAATCACATGACAGCTTCAATAAGATCTTTCTTTCACGATTTAGAAATGGCACGAATGCGAGATCGTTCGATTGCAATACAATTTCAAATCGAGAAAATGACATGACTGCAATGCAATTCAAAGTCAAAATGATAAGAAATTCACGTTCGATAAGGCTAACAGGCATTCAGTCAAGATACATTGTATCGTCGACGTTTCGATCGCGTCAGTTGCGATGCAACAAGCAGAACGTATCTGAACTTCAAGAGACTCAAACTGTTTCACAAGATAGATGTTGATTTTGCAAGAGCTGATCTTGAAATAAACAACAATTGAGTTATCTGATCATCTTCGGTCAAGCTCACATTGCATAGTGAACGTCCCTATAGACAATAAACAATGAGCAAGAAGTATAGCGACGACGAATTTTTGCGACGAACGCTGCAGACATTCGCATCAAGCGTCGTCGCAAACAATTTCAGATGACTAAGCAATTAAATTCATGATATGAATACGAAATCACATCGACTTCAAATGCAAAAATCAATTTGAGAAGTAATGTCTTCGCTGAACTCAAAACAGTTTCGTTTCAAATCTCTAGTCACGATGCTGCGACATTGAGCAGCAATCAACTCAAATTCATGACGTTTGTTTCGTACGAATATCAGTCTTGAACAAAAACGACTTCAGACGTTTTCTGAATGAAAAGCTTCTAAAAATTGATTTGAATCAATCGATTTCGTGAAACTGCTCTCGATGCAGCAAGATCAGAGTGAATATATCGATCAAGTCCGGTCTTGACATTTTGCAATGCAAAATCTTTCCATCATAAATCGTTTCGAGCACATCGAGTCAGAAGAATCAGTCGGCTCTATTATTTATAGTCAAAACAAAATTTTCGATGTATTCGTACGAATACTCTATAGCGAGAATACGACTTCGCATGAAGCGCATTCTGAGCAATGAGCTCGTATAGATCTAGTTCTATCGAAGATCAAGATATTTTCAAGAGAAACTCACAACAAGATTTTCGAATCTGACAGATAATGAATCTGACGAACATACAATTTGCTCAATGAACATGCAACAGATTTGACGAGCATGCGATATGTTTGACGAGCTCGCAATGAATCACGATCATGCAATTGAACAAGAAATCATTTCATAATTTCATCTATTTTGTTTATCGAAAAATGATTAACAATATCGAAAGTATATTTGATTGAATATTTAAACAACGATGATATGCTGTGCAAACATCGAAAACGATTTTATCAAAAAATCTTTCAGTTTTGTTACTTTTTACGAGTCAATCTATCATTTGATCAAGAAATCGCTCGACGAAAACGTTCATTTTGTCATATGATTGCTCGACGAAGATTTCACATCTATATCTACAAGTGCAGCATATAGCAGACTTCATGTAAAGCAAATGACGAGCGCAAACGACGTCAAGAGCGAAATATATCGTTCGACGAAGACGTCAATAATATCGTTCAATTGTTCGACGAAAATTCGTCGTCTATACAAGTTTTATGAAACATTTGATCATCATCGCTCGACGAAAACTCATATCTGTATAAATCATATGATTGCACGAACAACGGGCCTCGCAGCTACAATTTTTTATATGATTGCGACATGCGACATGCAGCAGATTTCGCACAAAGCAAAATACAAACGCTAAACGACGTTAAAACGAGCTATAGATTGTTGAGTACAACATTTTGCTCTTGTCTTGTTGATTCGTTCGCACAATAGATCAAACGTTTAAAGCTATACGTTGAATATATTCGGCCGAAGGTTATACGCTTCGCGAATCATAAAACAATTGACGAAACGATCAAACTCTTAAACGTCGACGAAGCGTACACTTGAAATATTCTTGAATGCATCTATTCTGTTGCAATTCGATTCGATTAAATCGTTCGTATGAAAATTGACGCTCAGAACGAAACAATAAATTTTATTTTTCGTCACGATGACTTTTGCAACGCAATAAGTCATGAGCATTTTCTGATCACGATGTCATCGAAATCTCAGCAAGCACGATGAACACAATCTCGTCATCGATCATCGTTTCGACAGCGAAAATTCTGCAAAACGAACGACTTATTCTGACGATTCGGTCAAAAAATCATTGAGGAAAAGACTGAAGCAATCGTCGATTTGAGATGAAAACAATCGTCAATTTGATGTCGTGATTGCAACGATTTTTGCAGACGTTCGATCAAATCGAATTTGCTAGACGAGAAAATCACGATGATAGTGACTTTTCAAATCATTTCGATGTGATTTAAGCAAACGCAAAAATCAAATCACGAAGAATATCGCGAATTCGGATAGTTTTCGAAGAGAAATTGCGAATTCGAATTTTTAGCAACGAGTGACGTGCGATCTCGACGATTTCGTTCTTTTTTGCTCATCGTCGCGCATCAGACGTGATGCTTTCGTTGAATACAGTAATATTGAATAATGCAACAATTCTCGAGTCGATCTTAATGAAGATGACTACGCAAAAACATATTTACGAATCTGATATAAAGAATGACGTTTCATTGTTTATTGACAAGCGACAATCCGTTGTCAAACAATGACGACGTGAAGCAGAAATTAGCTATTTCTGATACATCACGCTCGCATTGTCATTAGAGAAGACGTTGCTATTGCAGAACAATTTTTGATCGATTCATCAGTGTGAAACGCATTTGGTCGGACATTTCTTGATGTGAAACGCATTTGATCAAGCATTTCGATGTGAAACGCATCTTGAAATCAATACGGAAGTATTGCAGATCGAATTCAATAAACGAGATGATTTGCCGAACATCGAGTACGATTTTAGCATACAAACAGCGATCGTAAACTGCGAAATATATAGATCTTGTAGACATCTCGACAGAATCTGGATATGTAAGCAAGAATCAAAAAATATTACGAAATCATAAATTGCGAAACATATAGATCGTGCAGACATTTCGTCAAAACTTCTGTATATTTTCATGTGTAGTGCGCAAGTTGAAATCGAGACATAAATCGATTGACAAGACATTTCGTTCAAACTGAAACATACGGAAGAAGTCAAATTACGAAACATGCGTGAACAAAGTTCAATATCTCGTCATATTTTTGCGCA
The DNA here is from genome assembly GCA_018902385.1 of Physcia stellaris. Classification (NCBI taxonomy): domain Eukaryota; kingdom Fungi; phylum Ascomycota; class Lecanoromycetes; order Caliciales; family Physciaceae; genus Physcia; species Physcia stellaris. Next base: position 124,370 of record JABSSW010000066.1, read on the forward strand.
AGCAACGACCGGAAACTGCGAGACATATAAATCGTGCAAACATTTCGTCAGAGTTTCTTTATATTTTCACATGTAGTGCACAAGTCGAAAGCGAGATACAAGTCAATTGCAAAACATCTCGTTCGAACAACGCATACAGAAATCAATCTGCATGCGTCAATGACATTTTTTCATATTTTAGCATTTGCGTAAAATCAGCAATTGCAAAAGTGTTGTCGACATTTTGACAGAATCTAGACATGCGAGCATGAATCGAAGATGTGCAAGCAAACATCTCATTCAAATTACACGATAAGTTATCGTTTCGATTCAATAAGCACTGATATGAATTAACTTTACGTGAATCTCATAGCAAATTATCAGAGAGTAGAGCATGAATTATCACGAGATTAACAATCGCAGAAGATCTTTCGAAAGCACAATTTCATGACTTTCTTGATTATGCAAAGCACAATTGACGAACAATTGATTGTTCATGACGAAATGACCTGCAATGAATAACTCATCAAAGATATCATCGCTCGAAATTCTGTCGAAATTTTTCAAAGATAAATCAATTTTGCGAGTCAACGCGCGATCTCGCGATGTTGTTTATATACACAGTTCAAGATTCGAAACAGTCAAACATGCCGTTTTGCTTTCTAAAGAAGTTCAAGCTAAAAAAAAAAAAAGTTTCGTCAGAACTCCGCTAAAACCCACGAATCAGCTTATAAGACATCGGCATTGATAAGAAAATAATCACGAATGGGTGATCAAGCCACGGCAAGCCGTACAGCGGGGACGAACCTGAAAGCCAACAGCACGGCATATGCAGTCTCCCTGGTGGTACAATTGACTAGAACTGTCATACAGTATCACGGCGCGCTCAAGCGTCCTGTAGATGTAATTCATTGAATAAAGCAATTGACTCGAAAACAATCATGTCAATATCGCGACCAAGTCTCGATCAAATCGTACAGCGAAAAATATCTGAAGATCAATAACATCACAGTGCAGTCTTTCTGATGATACAATCGACTCGAGAATAGTTCAATATCATGACGCGTTCAAACGTTCTGTAAATGCAATTCTTGATGAAATAATTGACTCGAATAATCATGTCAGAAACGATCGACGCTCTACAGTCACGAACAAGTGATCAACTCATGATCAAGCTATGCAACGAAACGTATCTGAAAATCAATATTCAATATCATGGCGCGTTCAGCGTACTGCAGATATAATTTCTTTGACGAAGCAACTGACTCGAAAGCAATCAATTCAAATTTCATGTCATCAATTCTGTGTTGCTTACTGCCTAGAATTTACAGCGCATGAAGAGCTGAATCGTGTCAAAAACATCTTCAGAGATTGTTGCTCGATTTAACTGAGCGTTGAGCATCGTGAATGTGAATGTGAAATGAAGCGAGAAGATAGAAAATCGACGAGAATTTCGAAGTCTGATGTATTCAATGCGGTCGCGTCTATTTCATCAATAGAAAATCATATGACGTCTCTCGCGTTTAATCACTCTTCTTCAGACAACTCATCGATTCGATATATGAAATAGAAGAATAGAAAATAATTGAGACTCGAATTCGATTTTTCTGTCATTCAGTCAGCTGTTATGTCACCAGATCGAAAACTGTGAATTGTACGAAATCAGACTCTCGATACTGAAAACAGCAAACAATGAAATCATCAAATCATGTTTTTTCTGAATCATTCACGAAGATGATTTTCAGATTTTTAACGCAGACTGATTGAAATCGAATAAAATAATCGATGCGAAAATCACGATCACAGTGATTTTTCAAGCTCGCATATTCGACGCGAAAATCGCGATTATAGCGATTCTTCAAACCATAAAAATGTCACATACTTACAGCAGATTTGCAACTTCAGCAATGACTCAGATCAAATGATATAATTATCTCAAAAAATTTCGATGCTTAGAAGAGAGCGCGTGTAAAAAACTCAAAATTCAAAACAGTGCGAGTCGAATCTCGATTGTCAAAAATCCAGATCAAGCAGATTCGAAACATCAACTCACGAAACGATCAATTTCATCATATCAACCATTCGTCACGCATATCGCATATCGACTAAATATTCATGCGCAAAAGCTTGTAAGTTCGTACTATTCAACAGATCGAACGAGTATATACTGCGAGATTTGCAAAGCAATTAGTTCTGCAGTTATTAGTCTAGTCATACTATTGTCTCTGCTATACATCTCTGATGCCATGCCCTTACAATTAGAGACTAAAAATCATGTAAATTAGCATCTCATACAACAACATGCAATCAATGACTTATCTATTCAGAAGTCTGACACAATCACATGATGATTCTTGCTCAAGAAAAGCTCCTGGCAGGTCGTGATCTTATCAGCCTAGACCCGCCTCCTGTCCCACTTCATCTTGTTGCTCACTTCCCAAACGTCCAATGGTCCTGTAACGTGTTTCAACCATCTCGAGTTCAGAGGGCGAAGGCTCCTCCGGGCACTCGCTTGACGAGGATCAACGATCTTTGACGGACACAATGTCAGGACTTTGCATTCTGCGATATCCACTCAACACGCTGCCTTCTGTTGCGGTGTCACAATTCTAATTAATAAGAACGTTCGAGTCGCTTCGAAACAATACACATTTTGATCTCTCACAGTACACATTAGTCATCGCCATCTGATTTTCACGTACTAATAGACGGTCTCTTATCGATTTCATGATGATGTGACTCGTATTCGATGACTCTGCATGAGCGAAAATTAATCTGCATGAATCAAATTTTTCTTTTATTGTTTCAGTAATAAAATGATTATTATGCGTTGACATCTCGATTGTATGAAATTTCGCAGTTTTTTCGAAGTTCAACTGTATTATTCATTTATTTTATTCACTATTCATTTATTTCGCTATTTATTTTACTCATCTCGTTATGAAGCAATTAGATTCGCTCAATGAACGCGTGCAATTCGCAATCGCGATCATTTTTTCAAATCATCGCATTGTTTTTCAGAAGAACGAAAAAATTGAAAGCAAAAAAGCAAACTTTCGTCGTTTGCAAAATTACGTTTTTTGCGAAAATTTTTGTTTGATCACGAATTCGAATGATTCAAAACGAACACGTTTGTTGTTGCATTGCAAACGTCACGATAAAAATATTCGCGATACAAAAAAATTGAAAAAAATCGATATTCGAAAACGTCAGACGAATGTGCATGTCACGAACTGTTTGTATAGCATAATCATCGCTCAGAAAGCAAAAATTGACAAATGAATAATGTTTTTTTTTTTGTACGATCATAATCATGAAATGAGTGAAAATTCGTTCGTATTTTCAATTCACGCAAATCGAAATTCGAATCGTCAAAAAACGTTGAATGTCGCGATCGCATTGAGACATTCGCATATTTCATTCAATCAAATCGAGTTCACGTTGAATTCATTGCGATTGAATATCGATCGCAATGAATATTATAATTTTCAGCGAAACGATGTCATGATTTCGAAAAATCGATTGCGATGTGCTTTACACGAGCTAAAATTGATCGATTTTCACGTTCGATGTCACGAGTCATGAATATACGAAAACAACGTGCGTGTGAAACGAGTTGTAAATCATTTCTTCTTTGCAAATGCGTGACAAATATTCATGATCAAACGATTTATCAGTCGCTTTATGCTTCAGACAAATGTTACGTTCAATACGAACGAGCTGAATTTATCGCTGTTCGTGTTGATAAAAAAAAATAATATGCTCACGTTTTTCGTGACGACGTATTGCTATGTGACTTCCGAGTTCAAAACGACGTTTGCATTTATTTGAAAATGCATTAATAATTTGTTTTTTTATAAGAAATGTTTCGAATCGAAAATAGTGATCGATGATTTCGCATTGAAACTTTTCTCGTCGCTTTGCAAACGACGAGTATTCAATATAATCGAAAAAATATGCAAATCAGAAACGAAATAATGCACACACGTTTTGACGATGTGAAGCATCGACGTTATTTTTCAACTTTGCGCTTGACATGCGATGAAGATCATACAGATTCGAATCACTCGTAAAAAATATTCGAAAAAAAGAAAAAAAAAATTCACGTCGTCAATTGGAATTGAATTAAAACTGATAAAATTGACGATTTATTTGCTCAGCGTGACGTTTTACTGAACGAATTGTACGAAACAAAGCGAATTTATTTCATTTTTTATTATCAACGTCAAGAATCGATTTTCGTTATATGTTTTATCAAAGAATATTCGAATTTCGAATGCATATTCATTTCGACGACCGAAAATACGCATTCAGAAACGAAACAATATGTCAATAGACACACGACAATCGATCAGTCGATTGTCAGACTGAAAAAAAACGTCAATCGTCAGAAATTTAAATATCGCAAAATGTTTAACAAGCAGCAGTCAAATGCTCCGATTTTAATGAATATTCAGTCAATCACGTGAAAAGAAATTGACTTCAAAATAATTCACGAAGCGATTGATATGTTAATCAAAAAATGAATCGCAATGTTGCAATGATTGAAGAAAAAAAGCTTTGAAAAGAAAAATGAAAACGAGAAAATATGCTTATTGAATTGCATTTTGATCAAACAATTCGAACTGTCTTGCAAATGTTTTCTGTATCGATGTTTCGAAATCAATATGATTATATTTTTTTCACTAATTGATTTTCGCTGATTATTCAAGAATTCAGATGTCGTGCGTCGCTTCAATATGATCATGACTCAAAACGAAAATAACGACGAAAGTGAAAACGACGAGATCTTTGCAAAATCGAATGCTCGCGCGAAATCGAATACTCGTTCATTCTCGTTTGCAATAATCATCGATGCGAATAAATACGAAAATAGTGATCGTCATTTGATGAAAACTTCGATCTTGAAATCGTTCGAATTTCATCGCAATTTGTCTTCTCATGAAATCGAAAATTACGCTAAACAAAAAACGAAATCAAGAATTGCTTTTCGAAAACAATGAACTGTCAAAAAGAAAATAAAAAACGAAATATTTCACACATTTTCGAATCCGATTCAAAAGTTTGAAATGAAATTCAAAAAAAAAATCAATCGCAGAAAACGTGATTTCATCGAACGAGAAATGATCGAATTCAAGAAAAAAAATGATCGTCAACGTCAACTTGCTGTCGTCAAAAAATCGAAACGAACGAAATTGTATGAAAAAATCATGCAAAAAGAAATCAGTCAACGAGCGTTAAACAAAAAGAAAACGATAATCATCGATGTCGACGAATTCAATCAAATCGATTTTTGATTCACAAACGAGAAAATTTCGAAAACGTCTTCAGTCATTTTCGAGAACGAGAATTTTATGAATTATGAATCGTATTCAAAACAGTTTGCAAATGACTCGAAAAACGAAAAATTTAAAAAAAATGATTTTGACTCATTCGCTTTTTTTTTGCCTGAAATCAACTTCGAAATTTCGATAGTTGTGAATTTCTTCTTCTTCGATTTCTTCTCTTTTGATTTTGACGAAAAAATTCTTTCTTTATTTTCGTTTTTCAGTTTTGTGATTGTCGTTTCATCGAAAACGACGATTTCAGCGATTCTGCTTGTTCAATAAAAATTGAGTCAAATATTTCACGCGTTTAAAGAATCGATCGAGCGTGTGAAAACTAAATTCAAACATCAATTGAAATTGAAATCGCAAAAACGTGCGAATGCAACGAAAAAAAAAAAAATCAAAACTCAAAAAAAAACGACGAAAGTCAAAAAAAAAATCAAGCTAATGACGTCACGAAAGAAAAATGTATCGCAATTGAAAAAGAAATTTCGAATGCTGAATTTTTCGCAATAGAATTAGCATGTAACGTCATGTAATAATAAAATCACTCATTCTGAATATCGTTTCGCTGAACTCTCTTTCTTTTGTTTTTTTTATTTCAGCGTTTACGAATTTCATTGCGTGATAGAATTCAAACGCACATTGAATCGTGTCAAAAACATACGTTTAGAAATCAGAGCACGATTAACAGTTCAAGCACGAGAACAGAGCGAAAGAGAAATGAATCGTCGATGAAGCTGAGACGGAAATCGAAAACGAACGACGAGATGCGAGTTTCGCGAAACGATATTTCGTTTTATTTTTCAACGTCATGACGGCAGAAGACGGGTGGATATCGCATATACTGCTAGGCAGTGGGTAGCGGTGACTAGTACGTGGAAAGCAGGTGGAGGTGGCTAATGTGTACTGTGGGGGAGCGAAATGTGTACTGTCCCGAAGCGACTCGGAGGACGTTGGTCGAAACCAGCTTGAAACTTTGACCTTGGACGAAAATCAACCAACGAGAGCACCCGTTGTGTTTATATAGGATTTGCCGGGGTGAAAGGCCATTCGAAAGCTTACTTTGCCGCCACTAATCCATGGCGTAGGAGGTGATGCAGCTATTCAAGAACTCTTAAATCATTGCGCACCGGCCACAATGGGCAACAAGGGCGAAGAGGTCCTAGACGAATCCTGCCGAAAAGCTGTCAACTTAGACAGCGACCAATTCTCTTCCCATTTCCATCCTTATGATACAGATATCGTTGATGCTATTACTCAAAAGTTTCTACCTGACATTGCCAAACCCTTCTCGGACGGCGAAACACAGTTTATCAATTATTTCGGAATTGTTGCCGAGCTCCACAAGCTTAACCCAAGCGACTCTTGCCAACCTTGGTCTGCCCACACAGGAGCTGCATTTCTATACATTTTACTTTATTAAGCAATCTCGGCCACGTCTGTTCTGTACCTCATGGCAATGTTCGCCCTCACCCCCCGGGCTCAGCAAACAATTCGGCTTCCTTGTTGTCAGTTCACCCCATCCTTATCAAGGCGGCGAGCTGCAAATAAGGCATGAAGGTCATGAGCAAGTCTGGGGACTGGAGCAACGATGAGCCAATAAATCGAATGGGCTGCCTTCTACAGCGATTGCGGACATGAAGTTAATGAAATCCGAAGCGGTCATAGAGTAAATTTCACGTACAACCTCTATGTTCGCGAAGTCGTTGGGGAGGTTCTACGGGAAAACCCGGCCACTCAATCAGCATCGTACCCCTTTGTTTATCAAGGCGAAGGAAGCTTTGTTGCGACCGGATTTCATGGGGCAAGGTGAGTGGCGCGGCGCTTCAAGATCATCTCAATGGTGTATAGGTTTCGATGAGCTTGTGTTCTGACACCACTTGCATCAGGTGGCACTCTAGGTATCTACTGCCGTCACTCCTATGCCGATACGAATGATGGTTACCGTCGACGGCACCGTCGACGGCTTCTTTAGGCACTGAAAGGCGTCGATGCGATTTTTCATGCCGCGTCTGGGGCCATAGGTCTTGAGCCTCAGATGCATGCAATGATGAGAGAGCTTGAGGATCGCTATGATCGATCCGAGGATGATGAGGAAGGTGATTGCGAACTTGTTAGTACTGGACTCTATGGCGTTCAGATCAGTGAGCGGGGAGGATATGATGGTGATTGTGAGGCGGTGGAGGTAAATATTCTCGCACTTTAATGTTTTCGACAACACATCATCGAGCAGATCGTCCAAGACGCATGGCGGTCAGAATGGCGCAGTGACATTACTTGGCTCAGTGCGCGAGGCCCAGAAGAATTGGCTGTTGTCCAAATGGTTGTAGGTATGCTGAACATCATTACTTAACGTTTATGCTAACCAGAACACATGGTATGGTAATTAGCCGAGTCAAGAACGGCATTACTCAGCGGCTATGTTGGTAGACATACTGTCATTCACTTCGACGCTCAGGCAAGAATTGACTCAAGCTTAGTCGTCCGTTGCGTTTAGCTAGGAATGGGGGTAAGGGAGGCATGAGTAGATTTCCAGCTGGCTCGACTGTGGAACTACCGACCAACCATAGATTTCTGCCTTCAGAAAGTAAGGAGTCTTACGCTAGCGGCCTATCATTATGGAGCTAGGAACAGTTAACCACAACATCTAAAACACTCAATTCAATGTACAATAGTAAGATACAGATTGCGTGTTGATGTAAAAGACAGGCCTTAACCTCTGACCCATAAAATGGAATCCGTTACTGACAGTGGCATCCTTTGAAGAGTTGCGTCACTCGTGTTTGCACTTAGAACAGCTGTTCAAGTATACTACTTGATCATTGTCATGGTGCAAGGATCATTTCTATTTTATGTAATTCCCTAGAAAAAGATTCGCCTTCCAATTGTCCTATCTACGTTATGCGAATGCGGTCTTGATGGATCTAAGTGAAGAGCTATCTCTTATGTCGACGCAGTACTTGTCAATATACAAGCTTCATTGGTTGCACATACACTGCCTATTCTAGAATTCCTGTGTTCACTTACTACTGATAGGGAGGTGAAGGTCATGTCAATAGACAAGAACATATCTATTTGCCTCTCAAAAGACATCGTAGTCAGACAAAATAACTTTTTACAACTCGATCTACCGATAATCAATCCCAAACAATCTATACCAGTGAGTCATATGAGGATTTTTTATCTTATCAGATCAACCTACACTGTACTATCTAATCTTATCGGTTTTCGGATATCTCGGGCCTACTAAAATCTGCACCAATCATGAAGCGATCAATGAACGTGACCCAAGCCGATACCGGATGTTCGCAAATAAATGGTTTTCGAACAGCAACATTTATGCAGCCATGTACCTTACCCATCTATCCAAACCCGCTCTTCTTCTCTGTACATATTCCCAAGCTTAAAAGAGCTGTAAATAAATATCAACATGCCATCTGCCGACAAAAAGCCCCAAACTCTGTACGACAAGGTTTTCCAATCCCATATTGTTGATGAGCGTGACGATGGAACAATTCTGTTGTATATAGGTTAGAAGTCTACCCGACAATACTTTGATCATTCTAACATTTTCAACTTTATAGACAGGCATTTAGTGCATGAGGTTACCTCGCCAGTAGAACGCCCGCTTCAGTCTGCATGTCCTGTAATTGACAAGTGTCATAGCAAGCTTTTGAAGGCCTTCGAAATGCAAGCCGAAAGGTTCGAAGACCCGACTGCACGCTTGCTACTACCGATCACGTAAGCCTGTCCTTAATTCTCTTGAAGCCTTGAACTCTTAACAGACCACAGAATGTCCCAACAACACCGCGGAAGAATTTCAAGAATGTAGGCCAGTTTGTGGAAGAAGCTGACTCTCGAACCCAATGCCTGACACTTGAAGACAATGTTAAGGAGTTTGGTCTTACGTACTTCGGCCTAGGTGATAAACGCCAAGGGATAGTACATATAATCGGACCCGAGCAGGGTTTTACACTCCCTGGGACTACAGTCGTCTGCGGTGACAGTCACACATCCACGCACGGTGCTTTCGGTTCGCTTGCATTCGGTATTGGGACGAGCGAAGTAGAGCACGTATTGGCTACGCAATGTCTGATTACGAAGCGAAGCAAGAACCTAAAGATACAAGTAGATGGTACCCTGCCACCTGGAGTCAGCTCAAAGGACATTATACTTCATGTTATAGGCGTCATTGGAACCGCCGGTGGAAACGGCGCGGTCATTGAATACTGTGGTTCTGCGATAAAAGCGTTGAGCATGGAGGCGAGAATGTCAATCTGCAACATGTCCATTGAGGCGGGGGCAAGAGCCGGTATGATTGCGCCAGACGAAACCACTTTCAAATATCTGGAAGGCAAACCGTTGGCACCTAAAGCGGGAAGCGTTGAATGGAAGAAGGCAGTCAAATATTGGTTAAGCCTCCGCTCGGACGAAGGGGCAGCATTTGATAAAGAAGTATACATCAAAGCGGAGGACATTGCACCCACGGTATCTTGGGGTACCTCTCCACAAGATGTGGTATCTATTACTGGGGTAGTACCAAATCCAGATGACCTTGAGACACAAGCCAAAAAAGAAAGTGCTCTACGTGCGCTAGAATACATGGGATTGGAGCCAGGTACAAGAATGCAGGATATTCAACTTGACAAGATATTCATTGGCTCTTGTACTAATGCTCGAATTGAAGACCTGCGCGCTGCTGCCTCAGTCATTGATGGCAAGAAGATTGCGCCAAATATAAAGAGGGCAATGGTGGTGCCTGGCTCAGGTCTTGTTAAGAAGCAAGCCGAGTCAGAGGGACTTGACAAAATCTTCGAGGATGCCGGATTTGAGTGGCGTGAAGCTGGATGTTCCATGTGTTTAGGTATGAACCCGGATATCCTTGCACCCAAAGAGCGATGTGCTAGCACATCAAACCGTAATTTCGAAGGTCGCCAAGGTGCTGGAGGAAGGACCCATCTAATGTCTCCTGTAATGGCGGCAGCCGCGGCAATAGCCGGCAAGCTCGCCGACGTGCGAGATCTTAGAACTGAGGGCATAGTACCTGTCAAAGGATCATCATCAACAAAACTGAACATCGAGCCCGAAATGGCAGATGTCGACTCTGAAGACGATATGGAACGTCTCCTCGATTTGCCAGAGGATCAGCCTGCCTCTAGCGACGCCCCGAAAGCATCAGCTGGCTTGCCAAAATTTACGAGATTGAAGGGCATAGCGGCACCTCTTCAGCGATCCAATGTAGATACCGACGCGATCATCCCAAAGCAATTTCTAAAAACGATCAAGCGTACTGGTCTGGGCTCCGCACTTTTTTACGCTCTGCGCTACCACGAAGACGGTTCTGAGAATCCAGATTTCGTTCTCAACAAGGAGCCTTATCGTAACGCGAAGATACTTGTGGTGACTGGCCCGAACTTCGGATGTGGAAGCTCGCGTGAACATGCCCCTTGGGCGCTGCTGGATTTTGGTATCACCTGCGTCATCGCTCCGTCTTACGCTGATATATTCTTCAACAATACCTTCAAAAATGGTATGCTTCCACTTGTTATAGATGATCAAACAACTCTAGGAAAGATAGCCGCCGAAGCAAATGCCGGCCATGAAGTGGAGGTTGATCTCATCAATCAGCGAATCAATGATGAATCAGGGCAGACACTAGCGGAGTTTGAGGTCGAAGCGTTCAGAAAACACTGTCTTGTCAATGGGCTTGACGACATTGGCCTCACCATGCAAATGGAGGGCAAGATCAAGAGGTTCGAAACCGCGAGGACTATTGATACGCCGTGGCTTGATGGTAGTGGGTATCTGAAACGGGGACCCCGCGAAGGGCCAATAAAAGTAGAAGCAGCGCCAGTGCCAAAGACCAATAGGGGCGAACAGATCGACGAGCCACTGGAGTGGTAAGAGCGACAGCATGGGGTTCAACCATGTTACTTCCGCCGTAGTCATTATTCGCTGCCTTCTAAGGTCAGAACATATCTTTCCTTATACGACTGGACTTACGCCCGAAACGGTTTTATGAATCTGAAGCGTGCAAGCATTGGCTAAGGGCAAAGCCACGCTGCCAATCTGCTAGCTTTGGAAATTTGGAAGCAAATTATGCTTTGACCATCACTTTAACTCCCAGAATTTTACACGTTTGTCGGAACTATTGCTCGATCATGCTCTTCCGTAGCCGGCCGTTCATATTTTCCGAACGAATCGCTGAGGTGGTTTGTATACCATGCAGGATAGGTCTTTGGGCACTGATACTTACAGCTGGTCTCAGTAGTACAGTACGAGTACCTACAAATCTGATATATCAACTGGATTGGAAACATGGTTGCTCCAATCCTACCACTCGAGCGCCAATAGAAAGATGAATGGTCAAGGCCACGATCATGGCCATTTGGAACTCGTCCGAGGCCGTGTTCTTGCAGCCTATCCCAAATTCCTTTTTCGTGATGTCTGCAGAGATTACCTACCTCTTCCTATTTAAATACTCTTAGAGCAGGCAGGTAAACCATCTTCTTACTAGATTTTGTGCGAAATGTCACGATATTGAATTGATATCTTCATCCAAGTCTGCTAGGGAGGCAGTCAACAGTACTGAGCCACTCCAATCAGCCTTTGCTCTCCTTCTAGCTCTATCGTAGGTAGCATTCGTGTTTTTGGCCACAAAAGGCTTTTTTTTTGGCTTTAAGAACTATTTAGCTTCGGATTTCACGTTGTACTCCGTGGAAGTCCCCAAATCGCCTCGCACTATCATTAAAGCAGCAGGATGTTCCGATGGAGACTGCTACATACCTCAGTAATTACCTTGTTCAATTGTTCGCTTGTCAATAAACGTCGAGATCTTCCCTTTACAGATTCCAGGTCACTCACTGTCAGGATCCAAACGAAAGCATGTACGTAGCCCTTCAAGATGGTCTTTCAATCGGCTTGTCTTTCGTCTAACCGTCATTGACTGGTCAGATGATGCAGGTCCTTCGCTTCCGATCCAGATGAACTGCCGTATGTAAGCAACAGTGGTAGAAATCGATGCATTTGCGACTTTGAAGATAAGGTGCCGAGGGTGCGCCTTTGTCGACACTCGACATGAAAGTAGAGGGGCTTGAACGCTTTGCGCGCCTTATGCGCAGATGATAAGGAAACAAATCCGGGGGAGGGCTGAAATGCTCGAAGATGAGCGGTCGGCGCCAGTCTCGAATGTAGGAACAAGAGCCAATGCTCTTCCGTCACAAGTTTTTACCCCACAGCTTCATCGGGTTTCAAGACAGCCGGGTGTCTTTCAAACGTTCTCGTCATGCATGTACCAGTAGAAGGGTCTAAAGCATGGCCAATGTGGATGGCTGGACAGTTGCGCACGGTCAATCTTGGAGAGGCGATTTTGCTAGTGATCAGGCGGCTAGGGAAGCACCACGCAGCGGCAGCACCCCAGATAAGCTATGACCGCTTCGCGCCTCGAGGAATTATCGCCAAGGTAGTGGCAAGGCGCGACTTATACAGAAATCTTCGACAATGACGCGTAGGCGGAAGAGCGGAGCGAATCTTTTTAACACCCACCATTGCTTGCGTTGCGAATCGGCAATGAGTGGTTTTCGAGCGGTGACCCTGTCTATATGAACGCTCTGCCCTGTTCGTCAAGTTGAGCTCATCTTATCCGACTCGTTCTCTAACTCAGTGCACAATCGATCTCCGTCTCGATCAAGCAAATGACATTCTGGGAAGACTCTGAGCCGAGCCCAACTGCTACCATGGATCATTCAGAGAAGGAGAAGCGTTTTGGCCAGAACAATAGTGATGGTACTTTCAACCCAGCCTTTCCCTCCGTACAGAATGTATCCGAAGACTCAGGCCGTCCGAATTTCCTCGAGTCGATACCATATCAGCTGAATGGAGATCACTCCAGCGAGGAAGCTCTCAAGAAGATACGTACCGCGAACACAATTGCCATCAGCCCCGGTAAATCGAACTTCCTCTCAATCGCAAAATATGGGAACAGAAAAGCTAACGGGCTCTTCAGAACTCTTCGAGAAACTGTATCTGAGTCCCCAAACTAATGTCAAGGGCGATCTTCGCTCCAAGTTTGCCAACCCGACTCCCATCGGCCTCCTTGGCTTTATCATGAGTCTCAGTCCTCTCGCATGTGAATTGATGGGCTGGAGAGGTGCCGGTCAGGCTGGTATCGCTGGCGTAGGATCCTATTACTTCATGGTAAGTTTTATCTCAGCGGTCATCTACGTGAGCATTGAGCTAATACGGGTGGGACGCAGGGCGGTTTCTTGATGTCGCTGGGAGGGATTCTCGAGTTCTTCCTCGGCAACACATTTTCCTTTGTGGTCTTCTGTTCGTTTGGTAAGCCATCTTTGCCCTTTTAAGTCGACTAGAGTTACAGAATTACTGACTCACGTGAAGGCGGCTTCTGGTTCACTCTGGGCAGCACCCTGACGCCCGCTTTCAACGCCTACGGCGCCTACTCGCCGGACGACAACATCGCGCACGGCCTCACGAGCGAAGGTTTCCATGCTACCTACGGCTTCTTCCTGCTCTTCATGGGTCTTATGAGCCTGATCTATCTCGTTTGCGCTTTGCGAACAAATCTCGTCTTCGTCACTATCTTCCTGGGATTATTCCTCACGTTCGTCTTGCTGGCCGGGTCCTACTGGCAACTTGCCAACGGCAACATGGGCTTGTCTGTGCAATTGCAGGTCGCAGCTGCTGCCTTCGGGTTTATTGCTACGTTGGCTGGATGGTGAGTAGTGTTGTGCAGTGAGTGGTGAGTTCGTAACGCTAAATGTGACGACAGGTGGATCTTCCTGGCGCAAATGCTGGCATCCGTCGATTTCCCTTATCCTCTTCCGGTCGGCGATATCAGCCATCTGATCAAGAGCGAGACCGAGAGGAAGTCGACGAAGAAGCAGTTCTCCGTCTGAGCTCTGCTCGTTGGTGGCTGGCGTTCGGAGGTGGCAGGGGTTCAAAAGTTCCACGTTGTTTTCGATGCTGGCAGCTATTGCTGCGACAAAAAGACAGGGCTGTGTGAGGTTAGTGCCTAAAGGTATTAATTCCGGATTAGGGAGCATGTGTACGGATCTGCTGGAGACATGGGTGTCTGCGACTGGAATGTAAGATACTTAGGTGTAAAAGTCGATTCATGAAGTTAGATGTCTATTCAATGAAAAAAGCTTAAAGAATTCGTTGCCCCAATGATTGTTCCTTGGATCTGCATGCAATTTCATGTCGGTTTATTGTCATTTTGCTTACTACGAACAGCACTGCTCTCTTTCCCTTGTGTAAGCATACTTCCACCACATCAAGTCCATATCAATCTGATGATTATCGTCCTTCGTCTCTAGAAAAGATCTTGTTGTGTAATTGATGTGAGAAGGACACTTTCGAACTCGATAGCACGGCATTACGTAGCATAGAAGGCTCGACAAGACTATATCCCTCAATTTCCTCGAGGAAGCCAATGCAACGATTTGAGCAGCCATATTTCTTGGTCATTTCGAATTGGATACCTGAGTGACCTAAACAGATGCTAAGATTTACGCTCAGAACATGCACCAGAACATTGCTCTGTACGCTAGCTCTTCGAGCCTACCTTCTCGGTAATACGCATGACTTGCAGCTATTAAGGTGGAAAAGTGGCCGACGGCAACGGGGTTTGTTTGGGGCGCTGTGTTCTGAAATAGTCGCCTGTGGGCTAAGGTAGGGCGACACAGCATCTCGACTCTCGGCTTTACAACTCACAAGTGATACGCTGTAGGTTTTGCGAGAGTAGCAAGCCCAGAGGCTCAACCCCAACCTTCTAAAGATGTTATCATGTCAGTCATGGGAATGTGAGGACAGAAAACAGGTAAAGAAGGGTTAGGAAGGATACAAAGAAAACTGGCGTGCGGAATCTTCTCGAACAATTCCAAGAGTAATGATGTTCAGGGTATGCGAGTGACTATGCGGCAACAATGCTACAACTATGCTCCCTGATGAAGTGCCATGCTCCCAGCACCCAGCCTGTTGCAGCGCCTGATCCGGCGAGACTCCCTATCTCGTAAATACGTGTCGTGAATACATCGCTGTCGTAGAACTTCAAAATATACAGCCTGACTCCAAGGCATGATCATCTCCAGGCATTCAATCCAGCCCAGGGGTCGTTCTGTGCCTGCGTCGCTGGTTGCTGTTGCTGCTGCTGCTGTGGAGTCCCACTTCCATGTCTCATGGGCTGGTGATAGGCGTACCCTCCGGGACCGGCTGGATATGGCGCCGATGGGTTTCCAAAGTTCATCTGTTCGGATCCTGGGGGTGGTCCTGGAGGAGGAGGCGGAGGGACGTAGCCATGAGGTAGGTATTGGCCTTGTTGGTGTTGTTGTTGTTGGTGGTGATGCGGGTGCTGGAGATGATTTTGCTGCATGGGATTCGAGTGGTAGGGAGTCTGCGAGGGCGGAGGAGACACGGGAGTCTGATATGGGTATGCCATGGGATTATAAGGATCACTTATCGGATGGGCGCCGCCGAATGGTGAGTGGTTTCTGGCTAGCTCATGCTGATGAGGTGCGGGTGAGAAAGCATACTGGGCGTAATTCTGTGGAGGAGAGCTGACTGAAGAAGGTTGTGAAATAACCTTAGGCATCGGCGTAGGTTGAGAATAATGGGGAGATGAAAGGGATGGAGACTTAACAGAGGAGTAAGAGTCGCTAGGGTGGGAAGGGCGGGAAGGTGGCACTGGGCGTGAAGATGATGATCTTGTAGGGGAGGCGGAAGAAGACGGCTCGACCGACATACGCTCCATGAGCTCTCGCAACCTGTCTCGTTCGCGGTCTGCTTGACCACCAACACTGCTAGCTTTGTCTCGCTCAATTTGACCGAGCAGCTGCGCACCTTCTGAACGCCGGTTGCTGACGAATGTTTCGACATTCTTCTCAAGACTTTCCACGGTATCTTTCATCTCGGAGTAGAAGCTCTGAGCCCTCATTAGCCCGTCGATGAGGTCGTTGAAGGCCTGGAAAATCTTCTTATATCTTGACAGCACCATGTTGCGCTGGCGGGTGTAATTCTCATATTTCGCTTGTTCAGATCGCACCCTCTTGTCTTGGAGTAGATCACCGTAGGTCTTCGTCAATTCCTTCAACAGTGCAGTTTGCTTGTGGCTTGCCTGGAGCAGACGGTTTTGATGTGGCCTAAACTTCTCGAGCTCAGCCTGAAAAAGCTGGTTCTCATGGTTGGCAATTGATTTCTTGTTTAATATCAGTACATTGGAGATATCGTCATTATGCACCTAGAGAAGGTCAGTAAGGAGTCTCATAGTAAAGGTTGTTACAAAAGACCATACTTTCTCCTTAAGATCTTTGAGAACCTGGGCTCTATCGCGCTTGATCAGGTTCAACTTTTTCAATGTATCCTCCACCTTGGCAATCTGGTCAGCGACGGGTGTTCCACCTTCTCCATAATCCTCGTCCAAGAGGTTGCCTTCCCTGCTGGGGGACATAGGGCTTCCAATACCGTTCATACCCTTACCGCGGTTTGCACCAGCTTTCAACATGGCACGCTGGTAGAGAACGTCGGCTTCATCTGTTTCTCCTGCAGATCTCATTTCATCAAAGTCAATTTCGTACTGGCGCGACGTGCTGTGGAGCTGGCCATCGCTGCCACTGGCTTCATCAATTGCGCCACGGTAACTTCTTACGTCGTTGCGAAGTGTGGACGTGAGCCGTGAACTTGGCTGCTGTACCCAATCTGAGCCATACTTGGACCGCATCTTTTCACAAACGCTTTCTTCCATATCCAATTGTTTAGTACATCTGTCCAAAGTGCTCAGTATCTCGTTTTTGTCCAGCTGCAGAGAGTCGAACGCGCCACTGAAAGATTCATGGCCAGCTAACTCCTCGCACCAGGACTTGAACTCTTCATCGACTGTAGTCTCTTGATCCATACCGCCCTTCAAGACGTTCAAACTATTAGGTAGCTTTAGGTAGTCCAGACTTGCAGCCATCTCACCATTAGCGGTCTCCACAGCTTCCGCCTCTGCACGGATGAGCTTAGCCTTCTCTTCGTCATACAGGCTTGCGGATTCAGTGACCGACATAGGCACAATCTTCTGAAAGATATCGGGACCGATTATCCTTTGAATATCCTGCCCCTGATACAATTCGCTGACAGGTATTGCTTTTGCAGCTGGTAATTTAGGTATCACACTTAATCCAGCTTCAGCAGGAACACTTTGATGATAGATGAAATCATTATCCTTGTTGAAAGACGCAAGCTTTTCCTGGACGTTCGCAACATGCCGTTTGGTTGACTCGGTCAGACTTGAGCCTGACTCGGAGCTAAGATTTGAATTTGGCGGAACAGAGAAAGGGAAAGCACTAGCTATCCGCACCGCATCTCGTCCTTCAAGCTCTGCCAGCTGTAATCTCGCAATCGCTGTGCCATGTGAGTTCGCATCATCATCGGCCATTGCCTGGTAGAACTGAGCGACGGAAGACAAGTAATTAGATTTGATTTGCACGACTTGCAACCAGACTTTGTCGAATATTCCTTTTGTGACATTCTCGGAAACACCCTCCACAGCTTGGGTATATAAATATGCTGCTTGACTTGCAAGTTTGGCAAGCAGACCAACTTTTTTGTGATCCGCGACTTGCTTCTCCAAGAATACCTCTTGACCCTGGGCCAACATGACACCAATTAAAGTCTTGACGGTGTCTCTGCTCAAATCGGTTGAAGGGGCGTGTAAGAAGTTTTCGTTGATATATGTAAACATCCCCGCGGCGGCTTGAAATGAATGATACGCTGTCTTGAGACCGGTATCATCGAACCTGTTTTGATTCGCTGCATGGCATGAGAGCACTGCCGATATGTTGAAAATAATGGAGGCCTTTTCGAAAGCTAAGGAGTACTGCGAAGTCGGCTTTTGTGTAAATGCGTCGAACCTGAATACCAGATATCAGCATCCACAAGAGGACGACGATATTCGGCAGCCTATACCCACCAAGTGAACGATATCTTAATGTGATTTTCGTCGACGGGGAATCTCAAATCCAGCAATTCCAATTGACCGTAGTATCTATACAACAAATCTCTCCCAGCTGCACTGTCTTTTCCTGCGCCTCTCATATCTTGCCGCAGTCTATTGAGAGTATTGCACTCTTCGGCATATTTCTCGGGATCATCACCATAGGTTTGCCTGATATAGCCCTTCAATGGCTGAACCCAATCAATTTCTTGCGTCTGTTTGAGCGGACATGATATCATCGGTGGCTGCAACATCGTCGCCGCTTGTATCGACAATTGCGGAGAACTTAGACAATTCGTGTGCTGCCCGTGGAGCCGGGTTAGCGGCCGAGTCGCTGGTAAATGGGTGCCTGTTGCTGCCTTGACTGCCTAGCGTTAAGCAAGGAGTGATCCGGATCAAAACTAGAACTCATCGTACTGAAGGACTCCCTGTTCATGTGGAATAAGTCTTTGGCCGAGTGTGCTATATCGGCAATTGTCCAGCGCTGTCATACCTTACTCCCGAAGTGTCTAACGTATTCGAATAAGCTAATGTATCGATACGGTTTCGATATCTCTAGGGGTTACTGGGCCGAATACTCCGTACCTCAGCACTTACTACAAGACAGGCTCAGGTCACAGTAAGGTCTTAATGTAATAGTCAGCAACGATCAGCAACGGTCGTGCTATCGCGAGGAAGTTCGACTATTGTTTCTCTTTGGGGTTTCCCTAGGATTTGTGGCTACTCTAACCGTAGGCGCCGAGCCCAAAAACGCAGTGTGATTGATAACGAGGACTCACGATCATCAACTTATACAGCCTGAAAGACCTCGTGACACCTGCTTCACGACTAGATCTTTACAGCCCAAACACCTGGCGCATTACAAGCGCCCAGATTAAGGGTTTACCTAAACAGTCTAACGACTCATTGGCTAGACTCCGACGCCGATAGAGTTCAGACTCTTGAAAGGGGTTTGTTCAATGCTTTAATATACAGTCACCTCACAAATAATCGTTTGGACACCACTCTACAGTCCTGCTTGCAAGACCGCATGATGATTTCATGACCCCAACACCCTTGCCATCGCTATGTGGAAATGCAAAACTTGTGCCGACCGACAAGCTAGACGACACTATCCGGAGCCTGCAGCTTTCTTGGGCTCTTCCTTTTCCTCTCCCTTTGGGCTCGAACTTGGATCCTCATGGGGAACGTCATCGTGTTGATGGGTTAACCTGTGCCAGGCTGATTTGAGGAAGCCTTCGTTTTTGTGAGACTCAGCTTTCGAAGCTGCTGCATCATGACCAGACGGGGATTGGGTTGAACTAAAGAGTCATCAGCGTATCTCAACCGAAAGCCTGAAGGCGAATTCTACTCACCTTGTTTGTCCTACATTCATGATCCTTTTTGCGTTGCTATCACCTAAGTCATCCGCAAGCATTTCCAATAATGTTCTTTGGTTGGCACTGAGGTACTTGGGCATTGCGACCTTGAATTCGACCCGTAGATCGCCAGCTGCATTTCTGCGGCTCCCCAACTTAGGCATGCCCATGCCCCCCAATGTGACCTTATCCCCTGTATTAGTCCCAGTGGTAACTTTGAGCTTGACTTCGCCTTCAAGAGTCGGGATTTTGACCTCGCCACCGAGCACGGCCGTCGTCAAAGGTATTGAAGCAGTATAGAGGACATCTGCTCCAGATCGTCCGAACTTTGAATCTTGGGCAACCCTGATGAAGACGTATAGATCTCCTCGCGTCGAACGTGCATTGGGGTTTGCGGCTTTTCCAGTTGGTGCTGCATCACCCTCACCAGAAACACGGATGCGCATGCCATCTTCAACTCCTCCTGGTATGTCGACATTCACAGTCTTCCGCTCCCTGACCACACCACCACCTTTGCAAGTCCCGCATTCACCGCCTTTAGGGATAACAACTCCTTGACCTCCACAAGCGTCACATGTGCTGGCCATCTGGAAACCGGCTTGAACGAAATGCACCTTGGTGCCAGACCCTCCACATCTCTTGCACTGGGTCCTGCTCTGTCCCTTTTTCAACCCGACCCCATTGCAAGTCCCACATGGTACAAGCGGAGTAAGGAAAATGTCTTTGGCGGTGCCCTTGGCCGCATCCATAAATGAGATGTTCGTTTGAACTTCTATATCCTGGCCAACGAGGACCTCCTCTTGAAAAGGGTTCTGGCCCCTGGATCTTCGACCCCCTCCACCACCCATGAAAGCCCCAAAGAGATCTTCGAAGTTGATATCGGCGCCTTGACTGAACCCTTGAAAGCCACCTGCGCCTTGACCAAAAGGTCCTGCACCTCCCCCTCCGCTGGGGTCATACTGGGCACCTTGGTCAAACGCTGCTGCTCCGTAACTATCCCAGGCCTCCTTTTTCTTTGGATCGGAGAGCATTTCATATGCAGTTTGCGCCTCGGCAAATCGATCTTTAGCCCCTGCATCTTTGTTGGTATCTGGGTGATATTTCTTGGCTAGACCATAGTATGCTTTCTTGATATCGGTTGCAGTTGCTCCCTTATTAACCCCTAGTATTCTGTATGGGTCCTTGGTTGCTTGTGGTACGGGACTTGCGTGGAATAACTGAGCTCAAACGGGGGAATAAGTAAGCTGGTGTGGTTAGATAACGCAGTCATGACTCACCCTTCTTGGCGATAACGTCGATCCTGGCTGACATGGTGGTGCTCGAGGTCGCTTGGAGTATTCGTTTGCGCATTTGAGCGCGTCGCTGAATGCTCTTATTTGTGCTCTCCTTATGATGGTTTTTCTATGACATGTGCGCGATGAGGATCCCAGTGATCGTAGGGGCGGTATGACCCGGATTGGCAAGCTACCGCCTACACAAGACATTCTGCTGCCCAGAAGAGCTTCAGAGCATCAAGATTGTAGTCTCGCAACCGGTGCGATCAACGAGGATGCAGTAGGAGTTGCAGTGAATTGGGCAAAAAAGATTGATCGTCACGTTAGGCTTAGCGTCATTATTACAGGTCCACCATGTCAGAAAATTACATGTATTAATTCTACCACCCGAACAAACCTGAGAAACCGATTTCATCCTTACATCATTGCTCACATCGTCACAATACTCCACCAAATGAATTGAGCAAACGACAGCCCGACTTGGGAAAACCACTCAGTCCAAATTTGTATTCATATCCCCTCGATCACTTAATGTTCTGGATCCCAAAGACGGCTCAACTTGGTCTGATGATTGATCCATATCTTTGTATCGGCACTTGGCTGTGTCAGGGGTGAGTGATTAATGCTCTGATATAGCAAAAAAGACAGCGGGCTCTAGCATGTTATTCTGGATATCGCAAACTCTCCATAATATAGCCACTCTCATCTGGTGATCGACTTGCCATTAAACAAAAATCCATTTCCTCGACATTCTAAAGAATTCCAAAATAGCGTTCTAGACCAAAAGCATGCGTTGCGATCCCAAAGCTCATTTTGCTCTCGCAGGTTCGAATCGTGTACGAAATGACTTGCCTACAAGCGACATGATTAGCTAGCAAGTCCTTCGAATCTTGTCAAAATATCCTACCATGATTTTGTACCGTATACAAGAAGCTAGTGATTGTCTCTGGCTCACTCGTCATTGCAGCATTGAAATCTTTCCTTACTACGAATGCGAGGTTCTCTTTGCTGGCTCTTCTTCGGTCCTTGTGTAGTGCCATGGTTGGCGATGAAGCTGCAACTCCAGGCCGAGTCAAGACGTTTTGGTTGTATGAGGATAGGAACGGGGCAGGCGTATTCAGATGATGCGCTTGCCTATAGGCATTGAGGACAGATACGTCGAACGATGTCCAATGGACCTAAAGATAACGACTGAATTCAGTATCCTTTACCAAAGCTTGATCAAGCGAGGTAGAAACCTTCTCTGCCATATTGAAGCTGTCGTCGTGCTGAGAGCCTGAAACAGCAGTTACGTCTTTGAGGTTACTCCCGACCGCGATGCCCAGACCTTGGTGCCGGCGAGCTTTCGCGATCGCTGACGAGATTACGCCTGGTTGTTTGTCTCTTATGCTGGAGCTCTCTGACCTGGAATCCTCGTGAAGTGCGCGAAAACGTTGAGGGGCCATGTACCCAAAAAATCCTGTCCCCTAGTAGACCATCGCTGATTCCTCATGCAACTCACTTCTCCACAATTTCCCAATACATCCGAGATGGAGGAAGTATAGTGGTGATAGGAGCTCCTCATGAGCCCGTAATGTTCTCAATTTCCCAGACTCGCACCGTTGAATGAACGGGTCGGCCCGGAAAAATGCATGTCTTACTTTTAGCTTGCTCTCGGCCTAACTCGCTACGTAATATTAATGTACGTACTACCATACTACCTGACCTACGAGTAAAACAGTTCAACCGTCAATCAACTTTTAGCTGCGATCATTCGGTTGAGTGATAATATCACCGAGTACTCCGTACGCAGTGCTTAAGGTTGGTCTACCTTTTAAGCTACAGACCACGACGGGAGACGAATTATCAAACACCTTTCGCTGAAGGGAATAATTAGATATTACTTGTACTTTATTCCTTTCAATGTACGGAGATCTTAATCAAAGGCTTGAGTTGCCCTTGTACCTACAATTAACACGCTGTTGACGTCGTCTGTATGCTAGAGATATGTAAGGCTATTCCCATTCACACTTTTTGAGTATATAAGTAAAGAATCGCTCTTGCCGCCAACGCCGAAGGGTATAGCCTCCCAATAAAAAAACGCCGGCAAAATTGACTATGACTCCCCCTTCAGCATCGCAATGCAGTTCGTTATCAGGTTCGCCGCCTCATGCAACAGCTCCCAACGACACTTGTCGAACATGTCTCTCAATATGTACAGCATCCCCATGCATGCATTCCGGCCCTTCATCGCAGCAAGATCGTCAGGTGCCTTAACACCGCCAACCCCAGTCAAATACCTCCGCATGTCGAACACTTGCTGTTCCCTTGTCGTCATATCAGGTATTTTAGTCATCGGGCCCTCAAGAGCATACCCGTATGACCACACAATAAGCGTCGCGAAGTAGAGCACCCACGGTCGGTTGAGAAGAGAGTCGTCGCGGGCAGAGTATGATACTTCCGCCTTGCCGTCGAGGGCGCGCTGGTGTGGGTTTCCTGAGTCTGGCATGAGCACCTTCCGCAGGAATTTCAACGAATAAAATGCCGCATCCCGTGCGCTTGCCTTCGGCGCCCAAGTGTCCCGGATACGCCTTTGAGCTTGTGCATAATCTTCCTGCAACGTTGTCCGTCCAAGCAGCCTTTTCGCGTTGGCGTAGACTTGGCAGCTGACCACGTCCACATGCATAGCCATGTGTGCAAGATGGTGTAGCACGGTCTTGGACTCGAAGATATTCTCCTCATCCAAACGGTTCGACAGAATGTACACAGTTGATGTAGCACCAGAATCCTTTGCACCGCTTTGCTCGAAGTCGTCTTTCCAGAAATCAAAAGCACGGGTTAGTGTACCTCGCCAGCGTGCTCTGCCTCCTAGTGATCCCGAGGCTTGCAGAGCTCGAACTTGCACGTCTCTTTGGTTCATGTGCCAGCTGACGTTGAGCAGACCCGCCATTAGAGCTGTACGCCCAAAAGGATTAGTCCGCACGGAATGGCCGGTAAGGGTCCATTTGAGGCCATCGAAGAAGGTAATGGACTTGATGCCACGAGCCACAAGGCCAGCTTCAATTCGGCTGACGTCAACACTACTGGTTGCAGACCAGAGCGACTCGTCGCAGGGTAGTTGAAGCTTCATCTCGTGCGCTACCATGGTGACTGTATGCCCGAACATAGTTGCGTGCAGGTTGTCGATGATAAAAGCTGCGAAGACCATGCGACGGGTTGCCTCGTTGGTAATCCATTTGTTCCACCACTCATCCGGCGTATGACTGATTGGATCTTGCTGGACCCCAGTCACACTGAGCCCGAAATTCTCTTCTTTGACTGGAGGCGGCGAATCGCAAGGAGACCGTCCGATGAGTGCATTGCCACGACGTATCAAGGTCAACGTCGTACCGTGAAATACATGTGCACGTTCATGGAGCGTACGTGTTGAATACATCTTTTCGTATACTTCTAGTAGAAGAAGCGCTTGAAAGACCCACAGCTTGGCTGGAGGCGTGAAGTCTTTCTCTTTGAAAATCTCACCTCTCAAATGCCAGGCAAGAAAGTTTGACAATTCCGCACCCTGTCGGGTGACTTGAGGGCCATGCATCTTGTCAAGGCACGACGCGCCAATGGCAATGACAGCTATCAAGAGCAGATTTGGGGTTTTGTCCGCAGAGAAAGTGGGTTTGTGCAGAATCGGCAATTGAGGATGAAAATGGTACCAGTAGGAGCCAATGTAGGTCTCCATCATACGCTGGCTTAGAACATGACTACCTTCCTCGCGATCGCCCTCCAAGAGAGCTTCTTTTTGCTTCGTGACAGGCGCATGGTCGGTCTCGTTGAATCGCTGAGAGATAAGGTCTAGCAGCTGAGTCCATTTCTCTTTAGACAAGATATCTGCATTCTGGCTCGAATCTAACATGCTGTTGACAGCCATGGGGTTCTGTGGTGGCAGTGGTTGCATAGCCTCGACACTCAATGGACCTCCCTCTTGTGGGAAATCCGCATAAGACATCGGGTTTTGGTACTCGCTGAAGGACGTTTGACCGAAAGGCATTGAAGCTTGACGAAAGTCATTTGATGATGCGTTGCTTAGATTAGGGTCGCTAAACAGCCACGCGGTGAAGTCGTCGGCCATTGCATAAGGGGAGCGACTGTGGCTATCACTGTTGTAGGCAGGTATGGGGTAGGGAAAGCCACTCCGGTCACTGATCGTAGGGTCAACGGTGCTCGAATTAGGCGTATTAACGTTGGCGGATGTGTCAAACGGAGTTGAAGTTGAGGCCGTAGCTGAAATAGGTACTTGTGAGTGCGGAGGTGGTAGAGCGAAGCCGGGAGGAGTAAAGTTTTGACCCGCGGCGAAGGAGCCATTAGTGCTGCCATTCTGTACTTGGTAGTTGGAAGTGTAATTGCTAGGATTTGACAAACTGTAGTTGGGATTTGATGGGCTATTCCAGGCTGTTGGAGCCGGCATATTATGGGGGTTGGATCGAGTGCCACGGATATCAGTCATGGCAAGTTGGCGCCTTTGATCTACATCCAAGCTGTTCTGTCTCTGTTTGGCGTCAAAGGTTGGATCCGGTACGCTCCTAGCCGTAGGAGGTTCGTAGGGTCTGTAAGAATTGTTGTTGTAGTATTGATCGTCGCTGTTGGATCGGTGAAGTGGTGCAACTGGGCCAAAATCTGAGCCCGTAGGAGAGCGGTACGAAGCTGGCGATGTGATGTGACCTCCACCAGCGGTGGCACTATGTGGCCGTGACTGTTGTGACTCGGAGATTCGTCCTGGCAATGAAGGCAGCCCCATTGGCGAGGCGTAAGACGGGGCATTTACATGGGAAACTCCGGCCAAATTCCCACCATTGACAACTGCTGGCGATGGAAAGGGGTTGTGTAGGTCGCGAAAGCCGATCGTAGGTGACAATCTTGGCCTACCATCCATATCATGAGCGAAAGCATCTTTTCGTTGAATATGTGATCCACGAGCAGTGTGGCGCTCTCTGTGACGAGTGCAAAGGTCTTGCCGGACAAATTGGCGGTTACAGCTTGGGAAATCACATGTGTATATTTTCTTCGGGGTGTCTACAAAACTTGTCAGAATGTTATACCTCATGCTGATAGTGGTGAACGTCTTACGGTTTAGCTGGTGCCGGTACAAATGCTCCGCTCTTGAATAGCTTTTCCCACACCCTAGATGCGGGCAGGGGAAATTCTTGTCCAGGCCCTTTCGACTTCTCTTTCGCTTTCGTGGTTTCCCGTTGCCGGATGTACCAGTACCGCCGTCCTTCTCATCTCCGCTTTCCTCTTCTTCCTTGGCGGTTGTGCTACGGTCTCGCTCCTGCCTTCGGCCTCTGCAATCTTCGCCATCCTGCTGAGAATTATCGGATATTGATGACGGCGGACTTTTGTACGGCGCCTCTGTCTTTACAGACGCACCTGGCTCGGCGATTTTTGAGGCCAAATGCAGCTGCGGAGGATGGTTTTTGGTCATAGTGCCAATCTTTTACAAGATGGCCTGCCTAACTCTAAGGTCGTTGATTGATGATCAAGCTGCTTTCATTTCAGAGGTGGGCCCACAAGACTGATGTACACGGTGAATGCAGGTAGACGTCAAAGCTTGGATGTTCGTGCACCTGCTCGAATAGCGCGTATAGCCCCTGGGCTCAGGAGAGGCGCTGATGTCGTTGTGACGAAGCAGGTCCGGCACCACACGACATGGGTCAACGGTGGCTCCCGTTGTGAGAATGCGGAGGATCCGATTGGAAGGGGAGCCGAAGCTTGGGTTTGATGGGATTCCCAAACCGATAGTGACGCTCAGGTGTGTTCGAGTCGAGGAAAACCGTTATGGTGTGGGCGCGCTGGGCCAAGGCAAGCGAGGGTGGAAGCCTGCGAATTGTGGAGCCAGTTCGGACTTGGGTGCGTTTGACGGGTTTCCAGATCAGGCTGATAGTATAGATCTGGATCTGATGGAAGAGGCGACGTTGGACCTGAGCGCCGGGTCATGTCGTCGCGAGTACGAGGGAGTCTGATGAGTCGCGCGCAAAGTCTCGTTCGGATGAAAAACGAGCCTAGGACTACCCCACATTAAACTTCTGCACGGACCTCTTTTCGGCTAATCCCCAACAGTACAGCCGCCACCCCTTCGATGAACTTTGAACCCCCTGTGGTCCCCTACGCAGGTGAGGCAGGCTACTACGTAGTACGCTTCCTGGCTCCCTTGGTCGAAGGGCAACGTCTAGAGCCATGGAAGGCCCTGAGAAGGCATGTCCGTCTTCCCCTTCCGCTGCAGCCAGATCTAATAGTGGCAATGGGTGCAGCATGCGTCCAACACTCGTGCTTCACCTCTGTCTGCCTGCGAATGAGCTGGCTCTTCCAACAAAGTTAAAATTCTCATCGCATGCATTCCACCCACCCCCTGCTCCAACGCTGAGGCGCAACGATCCATTCTCATTGGCCGCAAACCGTTTGACAGAGTTTGGAGATTACGCAGTACAGATAGTACCTGAGAAGGATGGATGGCCTTTCCTCGTATCCTCACCATCTGCCTGCGTGAGATCGTGGTCTGCACCTACCATATCTGTGGGCGTGAACCTTGGCTGTCGCATCATTCGTTGGCCTCGTCTGGCATACAAGTCCATTTGCAAAAGAATTCGGGCTTTGTACGTCACCGCTCACTCAAGCTCGGGATACAGTAGGCTCATGCATACTGTTATTGACACTTTGCTGACCGGGACATGATCAACGATTGGTCATTGACTGACCGGTGAGTTATAGATACTCTTCAGGCTGGAAGAAGCATGCTAAGGCAGGCTTCTATTGAAGATCTGAGCAGCGGAAATGACCTCCTCAATGGCACAATGTAATTACTCTTCTCTTGATCTAGAGAACCCGAGATACGGTGGAAAAGGTCTGGTGAATTGTTTTGAGGATCTCTTTACTGTCTATTGTCCTGTCTGAAAACCAACAGTGCTAGTTCGTGACGAACAAATAAACCGGAAAGACCGCACAGTAGCTGCATTATCAAAATACCTATGGCTAACTTATCTTCTCTCATCGGCCCAAACCAGACTAGCCATAGGTTCAGGATAGTAAGGTTAGTAGACTCCGCTATCTCACCTTTACGGTTTTTCTCTAGTTTAATCAGGGGTACTGGGAGGCCGGCCAGTGCTTTGAGCACAAATGACAGGTATCGTGGGGGAGGCAGTTGCCAATGCGTTGTGGACGGTTCGAGTAAACCTGTCCTCGAGTTGAAGCGTGGCAACCGGTGGCGTGGGCAGGGTACGATGTGAAAGAGCTGCGGCGCTGAGTAAATGAAATTAATAATTTGTGGGACGAAAAGAAGCAGTAGCGTCTTGCTGAAGTGTCCAAGAATGCCGACAATGGCAAAGACCATGCCTGCAAAATAGCAATAAGTATCGCCAACAAATACTTTGGCGGGATACCAGTTGTGATGCCACAAGGCAAACGACACCCCCAGAAAAGGAAGGATAAGATAGATGGAGAAATAGTGGGGATCGGTCGCTGGATGTGGATTCGGAGTGCTCGGAGCTGCATAAAGCGATAGCAAATCGTTGAAGAGGAGAAGGCAACCAATCACTATGGATTGCGAGACCTCAATACCGTTGATACCTGCCAAGATGTTGATGCTGTTAGGACAAAAGATGGCTATCGCAGCCATGTACGCATAGTAGAGCCATCCTAGGTCGACCATCTGGCCCAAGTAAGGCTCAAGCTGCATGGGAACCACGACATTGGTGACCCCATAATCAACGAAGTAAACAATCAACACTGGAATCGACGCAAAAGCGGGAATGAAGAATTTATGTCGCCAGCGAATGTCGAACAGGTCATCGCCAATACCCAAAATCACGACAGACTGGAGTGACAATACAGCAGAGAGATAAGTAGCCAACTGAAGTGATCTCTCTTAGTGATCAGCGCTCATAGAGCAAGTTGGATGTTTGCATACCTTGGAGTGAGGAAATCTATGGAGTGAACGACCAATAATTTGGTGATCTTCCTCTATAGAGAGATCCTTGTTACCACCACCAGAAGTAGCCGCAACAATGTCCTTGTAAAACGGAAATGGTATGAAAACCATCAAGATGAGAAGATAGACTAGTGCGCATACCGCACCTAGAGATTCTGGTCTGATGAGTTGGAGAAGTTAGTATTACTGCAACAACGGAGCGAAGACAGGAATCGAAGGATAGTCGTACATCTCGGCCTTCTTCAACTTGGACATGTCTCGCCCTTTGAGTCCAGCCTGCATAAACACTGGGCTCAACCATCGGATCATGCTATACGTCGAGGCAAACGCAATGCCGCTAAAAGCCAGCGAAGCAATCAAGGGCTCGCCATCGCCCTGAAACGTGTTGGCGATCACAGCAAAGCATGCTATCGAAAGAGCTGAGAGACTCAGAGCCTCTGTACTCGTGAGCAAGCTCATCTTTGAGCTGTTCCTTGGTTTACCATCAATTAATGTAAGATATTTGTTTAAGAGGAGAGAAGGGAAAGTACACGTTGCTAGGTACTGTAATTACGGGTAACTTCACCAAAGGAGATACAACCCTAGCCCTATATTCTTGGGGGGCGGATAAAGTCTCATCTCTGCAGCGAGGTCTTTCCCGTCGCTCTTGCTATAGTTCTACAAAGTTCCCTGTGTCAGGTTCAAGCTTTTGACCTAATAGGCCGCAGACCATACTGTTCGTGTTCCCTTCGTCACTGGCGTTCCGGCCAAGCGACGAAGCTACTTCGTAAACGATGTTCTCTGATATCTCAACTCTGACCCGGCGATATCTTTCATAAGTGATAACCACTCGATAAGTCTGTCTGTACCTTAAAAAGACGTTTGAAAATTTGTAGCCTTACCAAGTTCAGACGAAGATCTACGTCTCGAGGAGCTGTGATAGGGAATAGTGAGAACGCCTCCTCGATTGTTTGGGTCTCTGACTATATCGCTAAGAATTAGCTGATTAGGATAGGCGCTGAGGGATTTCCTGTATTCTCTTTCGTCGCCTTCCTAGTATCTACTCAAATGATTTCCGTGTAGTATAATTAGTACCGTACTACCTGTAATAATTTGCACTTGTGCGAGGCAGCAAGCGAACGGGCTTGGGGCTAGCCACACTAGCGCAGAGACTCTTACAGTACTTACCTTAATCAGAGATTACTACTACGTACTCTACTCCTGTTCGCTATGTTGGGAGGTCGGCTACTTGTTATTCGAGCTATCTTGTAGTAATCTGCATACTTTCTGCTCTGGACTCAGGGACAACGCAGCCATAAGTGCTTCCGAATGTTCAGCCCGGCATTGCGTTGACCTAATTCCGTTTTGATTACAACGTCCAACAACATGAGAACACCTGATCCTCCCAAAGTCGGTTTCACCAACGTAGAACATGGTGCCTCCGATATTATTCTAGCTGCTGCTTTCAATCAGTCTGGAACACGTATCACACTGGGTTCCGCCGACCATAAAATCAGAGTCTTCGATATCGACACGAAGAGTAATTGGAATTTAATAGATCAATGGCGTGGACATGACGCTGAAGTGCTTGACGCAAGTTTTTTGCTGTCCATCGTACTAGACCTCGCTGAATCAAGTCAAGGTTCAATGGGTCGGACCCACGCTGGGGCAGATATTCGGAACCACTGGCGGTGACAATAAATTCAAATTGTGGCGAGAAGATCCATCTCAGGCGCCCAGAGGCGGTCGCCGATTCAAGTGTATCTTCTCCCAGTCGCCCAACAACCATGTATCTTACATCTCACTTGATATCAAGACCGTCAAGACAGATGTGTGGATTGCGCTACTTACTCACGATGGCTTATTGAGTCTTCTCGAGCCCTCGGAACCAGAGTCCATGACAACATGGAAAGAGGTCGATACAATTTACCCCTTTGGCCAACATTCCCGGGGAACTGAACCCAGATCCAAGCTCTCTTTCCACCATTCTGAGCGACCGTGCTACGATGCAGTCATTGCGGGCCTTGACCCTAAAGCCTTGTCCATTGCCGTATCTGCTATGAACGTTATTAAGATATTTCGCGCCCTCAAGATTGAAGACACAAGCTATCAATTCTACGAAATGCTAGAAATGAAGACCAGTGCACCTTTGATCAACGATATAGCCTGGGCACCTGGATGTATTCGACCTTATGACTTATTAGCTGCGGCATGTGACGATGGCCATGTCAGAGTATTTGAGGTTAGCACGCCTCATGATAGCATCGTATCATCGACCGCTGGAGCAAATGAATTACTTTCGGGGACGGATCGAACGAAAACCACTTCATCGACTTCAAGAAATGCTCCATCGGGTATTGGCGCTGGCCTTGCTGGAGTCAATCGTGCAGCTGCTCGGCACGCTGGTAGCCCTCTGAGGATCAGGCACAAGTGGAAGGAGGTGGCAAATCTGTCACATGATGAGAATGCACCTGTATGGAGAGTTAGGTGGACTCACGACGGTAAGTGCTCAGGTCTCTATCGACTGGCTTGTTTTCTGATAGTCCCAGGTAATGCATTAGCATCTACCGGTGACAGTGGAAACGTCCACCTCTGGAAGCAGAATCTGGGCGGCGAGTTCATAGAATTTGCAGAGACAGGACCCTCATAAGTCAAACTCATCAAGATGATTGATCGAACTCTATTGGGTAGAACTTTGAGCGCTCCTTCCATATACAAGTCCTCACCTATGAGCCGGTAAAAGTAGCATCGTTTGTGTTTAAGGGCCTGTCTGCGAAGCTGTTTCCATCGCAACGTGGTATGCATTCCTCACCTTGAAGTCTCGGATTATTTACTGATCCCCTGAGCCAGATTTTTGACCCGTACTATGATCTATCTTCGAGTCACCTATGTATTGGTGATATTCATCATAAATTAATGGAAGTTTTTGATTAGTCCTAGAGGAGATGGCCTCAAACCTACTGTCTGAGGTATGTCGACAAAGTTACGGGAGTATTATGGCTGGGAAGGTCGCAATGAGGACAGTTGGCCATGATGATGAATTAACCCAGCGTGGCGCAAACCCAAGGACGGGACTAGTAACGCCTTTCGTTACGACCGATGGTAGTAAAGCAAGTGCAGGACATGACTATGTAGCCGCCAAAACCCCGCATGCAAAGCGCAGACATCGAAGTCATGGTCGTTGGAAGCAAGATGATACAGGCTGGAGCTTCACCGACAGTGCTCTCCCAAGTCCGATCGTGCAAAGCGCGGAGAACTCTTGCTCTGCGGCATCGACCAAAGGCCTGCAAGACAAGTTTGTGGTGGACATGCCTGGAGTGGATAATCCTGAGCCTCCACAAATGTCGATAAAGCAGATCCTGGAATACCAAGAAAGTATACAAGGCAGCCTTGGAAAGAATGGAAGGGATAGAGAAGTACAAACAGCAACTGATCCAACGACGGATCCACCACAGTCTATCAGAAGAAAAGAGATCGGCACTGGCGCAAATTCTGCTAGAGATACTCATACAACCACTCGATCGAGGCCTAACGATAAGAAAGGACTACATGCTCACATCCTCGATGAGAACAATCAGCAGTCTTCAACGCCACCGGGTCTGCCGCTGCGACTCAGTCAATATCTCCCAAGAATTGACCTACTTCATCCTTCCCACTTTGCTGATCTCCCATCCTCGTACAGACGACCTTCGAATCTACTACCAGGACGCCTCCGTCGACCTAACATGAAGCCGGACATCTCCGTGGGATTTGACACTTCGCCACCCCGGCCCCAGGTGCAGCGTCAGGATGGAGCTATGATAGTGCCTAGAGTCCGCTGGGATCCACGTGAAGGTGAGACAGGAAATAAGAACCATCAGCCTCACCCAAGCAAATTTAGACCATCAGCGGAATCGTCAGGAGAGAAGTCTGCCACAGAGCTTGAGGTAGTACGCGAGAAGCTCAGGCCATCTCAAATGTGCAAGTGTTCCAGGTGTCAGGATGCACATGCTGTGAGCAGAGCGCCAACGCCTATCCTGCGCGCAACAAGCGGCAATGTCACGGGAGACCCGGCTTCAAACACCAAAAAATACCATAGGGATGATGAGGGTGTCAGCGCAGGGGATACGAAAGAGACGGGTCCAGGAAAGATGAAGAAGACTCCATCGACCTCAGATCAATCAGGCCCAAAGTCACCAAACGAGCTTTCCACAGGCCGGACAATGGACCTCACCCGTTCCAAGTCATTCGTAAGGCGCGTCGAAAGGGTCACAGAGCTGCTGGACTTGGCGTCATTACCTGATCTCAAATGGCTCAAAAATCACATGGTGGATGCGGCGCAAGAGGTGATACTTACCTTTTGCTACACTCCGTCGGCATTGCGCGTTTTAAGGGGAGGCAACGTCCTCTCTGAGACGGGTGTGGAAGCAGTCAAAACGGTGCTCCTCGCTGCTGTGTATTTTCTCGTACTGCTCAAGATCGCCATTACGCTGGCGAGGGTAGTAAGATTGATCCTGAGTATTCTGGTGGTGATTAGCTGGCCGGCGAAGATTTTCGCAACGGTGGTTAGATGGTGCCTGATAGGCTGATGTCAGTGTTCCAGTGACTTGTGGAGACTTACGACTTGTGGAGAATTCGTATCTGCCTTTTATCATTGGGTGTGACTCCAGGAAATGGTTAGCTAATCATGGAGATTCGCAGGTATAATGCTTTTCCTGTTGATGGTCCAGTTAAATGATTCTATGCAAACGCCCGCCGGGTATCTCTATCGCTTATGATCGTACATCCTTAATATTGCCTTCTTTCCCTTTCGACGAAAGCTCCTGTCTGACCAAAGCGCTGCCCATTGGGCACACCTGGCAGACTAACTCTCTTCAAGGGACTTCCCTCCCGCTTCATAGGACTCGAACTTCGTTCCCTAAAATTCGTCGAAGCTGCTTTCCTCAACGGGGAGTTGGCGTGTGTGTATACGCCCAAGCTTCCTCCATCGCCCGCCTCGGGTCCCACTGAAGCTCGGAACTGTGGTTGCCGAATTGCGGTCCGAGGGCGTATGGGGGACGATGCATCTCGGAGGTGGGCTGGAGTTTGATGGGTTGGAGCCAGATTGGCGGACATCCCTCGAGCCGGTAGAGGTCGCTCGTTGTAGCCTTCAGGGTCAACGTGCTTGACGTAATTTGGGTTGGGGCGTGTGTGGAAGCCGCGATTGATGACTACTGTAGGGGTATATGTCTCTACGGTGTTTGCACTGGTGTCATAACCAGACGAACTCCTTCTCGAGGCTGGAGAGCTTGAAAACTGTGTCCCAACGTCGCGTAGCAGTGGTTGAGTCCGTGGATGGACGAATTTGGTATCGTATTCGTTGAGAACTTCTTTATGTATGACCGAAGTGTCTTTGCATTGCTGTGAGAAGCTCGTCTGAAGGACTAAAAGCTGTACTGACAGTAACGCCGCTAACGCCACGGTGGTCACCACTGTAGTACTCGGGCGAGGGTCTGCAATCGCCGTAGGTAGAAAGAGCCAATAGACAAGTACATGTCCAGGGCTGAACATGCAGAACATCCGCAGGGACAATGGTGTTGGGTCCCAGACTGCGAGCTCCCAGACATCCTTCGTAGCGTCTGGATGCGCCCTCGATTCCGCCGTGTCGGGTGCCAACATGCTGGAGAGGAAGCGTAATGGAGAGGAGGAGAGGGGTGAGGAGTCTACACGGACTCTATGAGCGGACGGCGTGCTAGGTACAGCATCTACAGGAGTCTCGAAGAGCCTGTAGTGACGGCGGCGGTAGAAGGTATAGGCCGCATTCGCAAAGGAAAGAAGTGAGAGCATATGGACGATAAAGGCTGCCTACAATGAGTTAATGATGTTCTATATAGGTTTTGCAAGGGAATCAAGGCGCGTACAAACCATGACCACCAGCTGTAGCCTTCGTCGTCACCAAAGACATCGTCTCCTCTGCGCGTGCTTGGCCCATTGTTTGCCCTCGCTATAAGGAAAATGAAATTGAGTCCAAGGCCAATCGGTGTAGCCCAATCTCGCTGCCACTCTTCCCAGTCGCTAGAATCAAATTCTTCTGAAAGCCATAGCAGGAAGTCGAGTGGGTTGAGGTATGTTTTTATTCTCTCTGCCAAAGGGCGACGGCGCACAAGGCGCGGCATATTAGCTCGTGAACGCTTTCACTACAGAACCGTCGTAGGGCATGGCCGGTCTGATGCGAACGAGGAAGGTTTAGGGAACGCTGAATGTCGTGTTTGTTGATGGGTGTTCTAGGCATGGGAATGAGGTCTCCAGTGAAGCTCCCGGTTGGTCACTAGCTAGTGCCCGAGGGTTGCCCGTGTCACTAACTGCAGGTCCCAGTCTCTCCAAGAGCCGCATTCGAGTGGGGTTAATTCAAAGTTGGCTTGGACGCTCGAAGCCAAATTTGTCAGGTCAGTTCTCCAAGAAGAACTCGCAAGCAGCGATGGCGGCACCTCCATCGGCCTACAGGGATCGCCATTTCCTCGCTGTCATTGGTGATGAGGTGGCTATAATCACAGGCTCCGCTATGTCAGCAAGAGATTGACCAGATTACAGGATTCCGTGACAGGCTTGCTACTTGCTGGCATTGGAGTTTGTCAACCTAGCTTTAAGCACGAGGAAATCGACTGACTTCCTCATCAGCACGTAACCCAGCCTCCGGACGCGCAAAAGAATTTCCTCGTTGTCGACGCAAAGACCGAGACCTCGACGATCGAGGAGGCCTTTGACAGATATACGCAGGATAGGAAGGATATCGCTATTCTGCTTATAAATCAACATGTACGGCTACCGTTGCACTTGCGCGAGTAATACTTGTTGTCTGACTTTGAATGCAGATTGCAGAGAAGATACGACATCGACTCGATACCTATACAGAAGCATTCCCCTCGGTACTTGAGATACCAAGCAAGGACCATCCCTACGACCCGGAGAAAGATAGTGTACTCAAGAGGGTAAGAAGACTCTTCGGGGAGTGATATCGGCTATCAGAGTTTCCTGAGCACCCCGAGTCACATAATCATGGATGCCTATTGTTTTCGCGTTCATGAAGTTGGCCTACAATACTAAGATCTTCGCGCAATGACGAGAGGACAAGATAGAGAATTCTCTCAGCCAAGTAGCCCTAGAAGTAGGCGTATAGGTTCGTGTCGCAGTATAATACAAAGCTGCATATGGGACATTGAATACTGTAGGTCATAGCGGTACCATTTGCATCAACATGCACCAATTTCTAAACCGTGCAACACCCACTCCGGTCAACTTTTGAATCGTACCATTAAGTCCGTATATACCTCGAAATCCGTCGTTACTACATTATTCTTACTTAGAGATGGACCGTCGCCTGCAAACAGGTAATCTTCTTGTTGTCTTTATCGTAGACATCTGCGAGAACGTGGTACGTGCCCTAGAGATGATTAGAAGATCTGTGACAAGGCTAGCGAATACGATATACGTACTGGTGGGACTTGCGCAGGGATATCCACCTTCTTTGTGATGAGTTTGTCGCCTTCTACCGGGCATTCCTCGTCGATAGTCTTCAGGTTGTCGCAGACATCTGCCTTGGTGTTGATGAGGGTTATCAAGCCGTACTTGACCGAAAGGTTGACATAGGCATCTTTTTCCACCTTCTTGGTGAAATTGCCTTTGGCTTCGATGGTAAGCTGCTTGCCACTGTGTTGATGTTAGCGGCGACATCCAAAAGCGCACGGGAGGGAGCTAGGCTCACGGTTCAGGAGGGTTTGGCGTGAGATCAACGTATTTGATGTCCAGGCTATAATCTTTAGTATCCTGGCAGAAGGTAAGTGGGTTCTTGCCAGGAACGCTGAGGGCTTCGTCGAGAACATGTTGGTCGCTGCCGAAAAAGGACGAGGACCTGGATGCTGCAAGAGAGGAGAAGAGCAGGGGCAGGATGGTAGTGGTGAGAAGCATCATGGTTGACAAGTCTGACGCGGCTGTTAGAGATCGGAGAGGAGCGGTAGGTAGAGTGTGGGGAGTTTCCCTCTTAGATGATGGAAGGATGATAAGTGGATCAAGGATTGTTGATGGCGGGCGAGGGCGATGCGGGTCTTGGCATTTCATCACTTTCCAAGCACAGCACTCGTCCTGTGACTCGAAGTCAGAGACGGCAATCATCGTCTACGTGACTTACAAAAAGGCCTACTCTAGAAAGTAGGTATTCTCGTAGTCAGGCAAGATGGCTCCTCATTATTATAGGGATTGTCCCAGGTTTGGAGTTTATTATCGCTATGAGTGAGATTGCTCTGGGATCACCTTGATACTCATCGACTTTCCGACCAATTCCCTGCATAATTGTCTCGTGGGCGGTGCAGCTAAAATCATCATGACCTTATTACCTTTCGCAAGTAATCGAGTTACCTTACTATTACCTTCGGAAGGCAGACCTTCGGCACTTTCCACCGGGCCCAGCGCGGCACCAAGCTGGACTGGAAGTTTACCAGTCCACAGCGAAAGTCACCGCGACCCGCACTGTCATATCCTCGACCCCAACATAGTCGCATATGGAATACCTGAAAGTACATCGTAGTACCTGCACTCTTCCAATGCTCTCTTTTGGAAGCTTACCTTATCAATTCCCGTCGAAATGGAAGAACCCCGCTGTTTCAGGGGGGGTTATGATTGGTCGCTCCCCCTAGTTCGGCTAACGCTTCCAAAGCCGCTTTTTCCTTCGCTCTCCTGGCCGCTTTCCCTACCAGACCACTCTGACTCGCTTTTTCCACCTTTCCCACCTGCCAAACAACACAAGCCAGACTCCCTCACCGTCTACTCCGCCTTTCCACCTTCTGTGCCCCAACAGTCACTCGCCCACCATCACCACCTCCGCTCCCCCAAACCTCCTCGTCCATTTCGCCTTTGCGCCCTAGGCCACTCGACTGGCATCCTCTCCGAGTCGTCCTTCTTCGCAACCGTCTCTAGGGAGGAACACCATTCATTCACAGCTCGAGTACGCAACCTACCGAATCCATGAGCTAGCGCTTAAATATCCACCTCTGATTCCACCTGTCGACATCTAACCATAGTACCGCTTTCGTCGACTTCCGTCCCAGTGCTACGTCGGTCTTGCAAAGCCTCATTAACCCAAAGCCAACCTTGTCCGACGCCTACCCTTCGATTCTCCCATCAAGTTTTACGCGCCATGCGATCAAGGTCACGAACACGATATTCGTGAACGACTCGCTGCTCCTTTCCACTCGGTCTGCGGAAGCTCGTCTGTCATAGTATGACAGATAACCTGTCCTCTTTCGACACGTACACGGCGCCAGCTCTTCATGTCAATGTGTTGTCAAACGGCATCTCGGGTCAGGCCGTGGACTCAGTTGCGTCGCCTATCGAGGAAGAGGAGGATTATACCATCAAGTGCTTCTGCGGCTTCCAACTTGACGATGGGAATACTGTGTTCTGCGACCGCTGCGAGACATGGCAGCACATAGAGTGCTATTACTTTGAGGATTTTCGCAATGGTCTGGCCCCAGATGTCGACGCGATAGAGCACGCTTGTGTGGATTGCTCTCCGCGCCAATATGATAAGAAGAGTGCATCTGAGCGACAAAAGGACAGATTCTTGCCGGGAGAGCGGAAGATCAAGAAAGCTCCAGCGAAGCCTATCAAGAAGAGGGCCAAACCAGCAGAGTCCAATGCTACGCTGGCCAATGGCTACTCGCATGATGGATATGACCTGTCATTTGCCCACGAACGCACCAGCGGCAGCCCAAGAGATCACGGCCCTCCCACGAAGAGGCCAAAGACAAGCCACAGGAACTCTGGCTCAATAAACCTTCATACGGGACCATTCGCATCGAAGTCCCAGTCATCGCGCAAGATCTCGAAGGCCGTGACCCAACACCCTCCCGCCAACGAATACTTTGTTGAACCTCCAAGTCCCGAATTCCTCTGCCTCTATGATGATGATCCTGGTGATGATCCCGAAGCCGCAAATGTTTTCAACGACATCGCGATCACTCGAAGTTTGTCATCGTGGTCCCGTGATGTTGAGTCGCTCAGTCGTGCTGCTAATGGCCTCACACCGCCGCAGGTATTCCACCGTCTAAATGAGCCTCTAGATTCAAAGGTTATGCCTCAACTACACAAAGAGCATCGAGTTGATAAATCTATCGAGATTGGGGGCCGGCATCCACAATGGACATCATTATCGACAGAAAACGAGATGGCTAAGGAATCCATTGTTGGGGAGCTTCGTGGAAGAATCGGTCATATGTCAGATTACTGTTTGGACACTGCCAACAGATGGGATTATTTACGTCACCCAGCCCCTTTCGTGTTCTTTCACCCCAAGTTGCCGATCTACATCGACACACGGCAAACCGGCTCCACGTGTCGTTACCTTCGAAGAAGTTGTCGTCCAAACGTTGAGTTAAGGACTATACTCGAAAATGGCTCTGACTACCGCTTCATCTTCATCGCGAAGGAAAACTTGGAAGCTGGAGCCGAGTTAACCATATCGTGGACACCTGACGAGCACATACGCAGATGTCAGCTTAGCAATCCTATCAAGCAAGAAGGTACTTCCGACGCGGATGCGGCTTACGTCTCGGACTGGGTACAAAAAGTCCTGTCCAATTTCGGAGGCTGCGCATGTGAGAGTCCAGAGCAGTGC
This sequence comes from Physcia stellaris, assembly GCA_018902385.1. Taxonomy (NCBI): domain Eukaryota; kingdom Fungi; phylum Ascomycota; class Lecanoromycetes; order Caliciales; family Physciaceae; genus Physcia; species Physcia stellaris. The sequence continues at coordinate 163,856 of JABSSW010000066.1, forward strand.
GGCTTGGTGAAATGTCTTCGGCCCAGGGACCTGTCAAGCATAACTAATGGGAATTTGATAAACGGAAAAACTCCGAAGGGCCGTAACGGGCATGTCAAGGCCGTCTCGACTCCCGAGTTCGGTAATGGCACAAACAGCAGAGCAAGCAGCGAGGGTATGAAGCGTACAGACGATGAGGATGGAGACAATAGCCGATCAGTATCGGGCAGCAAGACACCTACGCGCTGTGGATCCGGCGTTCCTAGTCTGGAAATCTCGGACCGCGAAAAGAGGAAAATAGCAGCTGTGGAGAAAACGTTTGAACAGATCGAGCAGGAACGACAACAGCCAGTGCAGAGAAGAAAAAAGCGCAGCAGTGGCGGCTCCAATCTCAACACACCCACAGTAGCGACTTCCGTGAGAACCCCGTCGCAGACGCAACCACCATATGGCACTAACCTTTGGGACCAGAAGCAGCTCGGTCAAAACACACCTTCCGTGTCGCAACCAAATACCCCCGGATTGTCTGCTAGACCATCATACGTCGAAGCAAGTACTTCGCGTAAGGACCAAGGCTCGCCCGTCTCAAAGCATTCATATACCTCTTTCAAGCGCCCGAACTCGAATTCAAAACGCAGTTCTCATCCGAACACCCCTTCAACTAAATCCCCTCCCATGCGGCAGAATTACGTCCACAGGTCAGTGCAGACCGATGCCGATGAATCGGACGTGTGGGACCATTCCGCTGCTCTCCAAGGGCACAGGAGAAGGAGAAAGGTCTACATTTCCTTAGGCAAGCGCCTTCTGATGCGTTGCCAACAAGATCGAGAACAAGTGGAGGAACGCAGAAGGATTTCGATGGAACATACCGCCGATACTCTACCGATTGAAACTGCAAGTGAACAGATGACGGCGAAGTCAACGAACAAGACAGCAGATGGAGAACCGATTGATAGAGACATCGAAATGAAGGATACTGCCGAGATCGTCAACTCAAGCCTGAGTGACGAAACCTCCGCGGATCGTCCAGTAGAGAAGCCACGACCTCCAGACGAAGATTCAAACCCTTCGGAGTCATTTGGAACCGGGATAAAGCCACCTCCTCCGCCTTCAACCATTAGTCATACAACAGTCATGTCTAGTTCAAGCAAGCTTATGAATGGTTTCCGCTCAGCGGAGCTGCGAGTCCAGCTTCCCTCAGCCCAGCACCAATCTCATGATCCTGCATCAGCACCACCGATGAACACGACCGTCACCCCAACCGTTACTCGTTCTCCATTTCCTCATACGGCAAACAGCTATCCTCCACTTTTTACGAGCGCTCCATCTGGTGCTGTAGCACCAAGTCCAGTGAAGAAGGTTAGCCTGGGGGAGTACTTCAGCCGAAGGAAGACCGAGTCGCAGATCTCGACCCACGGAAGAACAGCTGGCAGCAGCCCTACCATCGCTCAAAGCACGATCAAAGAGGTGGGTCATGCGGATGAAGAGGATAAAGCTGCCTCATCGGAGACAAACGGTATGGTAGAGACCCCGAAGGAGGACACCGAGCCGACAATGGAAAGGAAATCCTCGGCTCCGTGACGAAAGCGTTTGGATTTGCATGATGACGATTTGCGTATTAGCGAGGCGTTTGATATCGTTGGGCGGAAATAGATGCAGCGGGGGTTTTGCCAGCGCCACCTGGATGATTGTGGGATTCACTTTCGCCCCTTTGTGTAACTCCCTATTATGTTTTTCTTCATGGCCTGTTCCCACACGCCATGTCTTTGATAGCACACTCAGCTTAGGACAAGGCGATGTTAGCCATAACGATCTTGTCATTTGAGTTTGCATCTCTCATGATATTGGCTCGGCGGTAATCATCATCAGGTGACAGGTCAAAGCATACAAGCTCTCCAAGAACGGCCTCGTAGTTGCATCTAGTCAATAGGGGTTTTTCAAAGTGGCTACTTGCGACCTCGTAGAGCTCGTTCCCATTAGATCTCGTAGAGCTCGTTGAGTGGCCGTTACCGTGAGAGTCCCATTTGCGAGTTCTTACTGATTAGCAGAAGCAGCGTACGAAGAGCAAAATGAAAGCTCTGCCGACATAAGAACAGATCAAAGCCTACAAGATCTGAATTTCTTCGAAAAAGAGTCTTCAAATACGTCACAAGGAGGTCGTTAACGAGGTCTGATCGATCAATTGAGATCAACTAGCTAACAAGGTCTACAAGTACTCGTAGATCTCGTAGACTTCGTGAGCAGGGGTCTGAGTAGCGTGGGTACCTGTTTTCAGACCCATGCTTACGAGGTCTACGAGGTCGAAAAGAAGGCTACTGTGAGGACCCCAATGAGGGCCTTTGCATGGGGATATGGATCAGGACATGCTGTGAACCCCAAGAGCACTAACAGCTTTCGAATGCATTTTTAAATTTGGAAGCTAAAGGGCCACCGCGTCAGGCCGGATTCATACAAAGGCCCTTTTGTCTATGGTACACACCATTTTCCTGCGTGCCACTTCACTCTGCCCAAGGAGCGTCTTGCCAAACGGGGACAACGTAGCTGTAGTTCTCCACCAATGGATCCTCGCTCGGCCACTTGTCTCTGATCAGCTCCATCGTAGCTTCGAAGAGGACTTTGTATGCCGGTGGCTTGAAGTGGAGTCCTAAACCAGGATTGATACGTTAGAATGCTCAATCGAAAACGGTCCCATCCTATCTCCGCCTCCCCTTTTCCTGAAGGAGCTGAAAGAACTCACCATCAACCAGCATCTCCTCCAGAGCTTGACTCTTCTCCCTCTTCTTGCTCCCGACCAGTACCTCCCCTTCTTTCCCCTCCCACCCCGCCTTCTTCATCATGATCTCCCATAGATGGATCACAGCGACCCCCAACTCCTCCCCTACCTCTACACAGGCATCCGCGTAGCTCTTCGTCCTCTCCGCCGTCCGGATATCTAGAAGCGGGAAGCCTTGCAGCTGATACTCATCTATGGGAGGCGGAGTGACGAGGATAATCTTCGTGGCAGGCTTGCCGTGGTTGTTAGTAGCATGGGCTTGGAGTTTGTGGTGTTGGATGATGTTCCTGAGATTGGCACGATAGCGGTCCAGGGGGACGTCTTGGCCTGATGTATTGGGGAAGACGGAGTCGTTGGCGCCGAGGAAGACCATCTAGTCCAAGGTTAGCACTTCTTTTTGTTCTAGGTCGCTTGGGCTGCAAAGATAGGATACCAGGAAGCGGACGTGGGCTTGAGAGGGGTTCGGCATGAAGGATGGGAGAACGGCGAGGCATTGCGAGGTGTTGTAGCCACTTTGGATTGTTAGTAGAGGATTGGAATGAGAGCGGTAAAGGGGTACCTGAAGCCGCGGTTGATGACATCTAGGCGGCGGATGAATGCTGATGGAGACTTTGATTAGTTTCTCAGGCATGCCTAGACGCTTGTGCTTGGGCGTTGAAGCTGAATGGAAGACAAACATTGAAGAAGTGGTCTAGATCGAGAAGTTGAGAGTAATGACTACTACAGCCTAGATTGACGAACAGTTTCAATAAATACTACACCTCGAGGAAATATCGAGCGCCACTAGAAGAAGTGAAAAGGGATTGATGGGGGCCTTTACCAGTCAAGGTGACTCTCACAATCAAGCAACAATAGAATGACCCAAGGAAGGACGAAAAAAAAACCAGTAGAGAAGCTAGAGAACGACTGCTTTCTCTCGCAGCAGCTTACCGTTTTGTAATGCAGGTTGGAAGGCAAACCCCAGCTCCTGGCTGCTAGCTTGCTGAGTGATTGAGTCTCCGAAGAGGATGAATTGATCGAGCAATCCTCTCTGAAGGCCCACGTCTTGAGACTGATTTTCAGGGGACGAGGCGTCGATGTGCACCTCAGTCATTTTGAAGGAAGTGAGAAACGACTTGATCGAATATTGACTTGACTCGACTTGATCAGATCATTGTCGTGTGAAGAAGGAAACCCGTCCAGGCCGGATTCATTATCTGCAGTATTCGGTCATCACTCTGTCACCGCAATGGATTGTTTGTCATTCGCCTGTGAACAACAAACAGCTGTGCTCGTAGAGGACCGAGTAGGGGTCCTGATGTGCCATTATCTCATTGGCCTCCTTATCGATAAAGTCGCTTCTTTAGTTGTTTGCTGACGTAACCGGCAGTTCCACTGTTTTCTTGTACTTGTACGTGAGATGGTCTGACTCCTTTGATATTGAGCCTACAATTCAATTGTTTAGGTGAAAGAGGAAGGGAATCGAGAATTACAACACGCTCTATACAACTCATCCCTACTCCGTGTCTGTACAAGCGCGTTCTCGGTATCTGCTCTCCGCGTACTCTGACTGGCAGAGTCCCTGGCTGCGGACTATGCCTAATGGTTCCGACAATAGCGACAATAAAGCCCCCCGCAGTTCTGTCACAGATCTGACCGCCGCGCTCAGCGATGGCAAGACTCACCTGCTTCTTGCTGCTAGCGGCTCCGTTGCCGTTGTGAAGTTGCCACTGATTATAAAATCACTAACACATCACCCCAACCTTTCCATTCGTGTCATCCTCACCGAGAACGCGGCTCGTTTCCTCGCCGGTCAGTCGTCCGAGACACCGACCGTAGCCTCTCTGTCCGCACTGCCGAATGTCGATGGTATCTATCAGGACCAAGACGAGTGGGCATTGCCCTGGGAAAGAGGTGCAGGCATACTCCATATTGAGCTCCGTCGTTGGTCCCATCTTTTCGTCATAGCCCCTTTAACGGCAAATACTTTAGCCAAGGTCACAGCCGGGTTGTCAGATAACCTCCTAACAAGCGTCTTTCGTGCATGGGATATCAATCCCGGTAGTTCCAAAAGAGCTCGCATCATTGTTGCGCCAGCCATGAACACCTCAATGTGGGCTCATCCTATAACAGCAAAACAGATCAGCGTTTTGGAGGAGGAATGGGGCGTCACCGGCGCGAAACCGGACCAGGGATGGGTAGAAGTATTGCGGCCCCAAGTCAAAACACTGGCTTGTGGCGATGTTGGTCAAGGTGGAATGCGAGACTGGCAAGAAATTGTCAGAGTGATTGAGGAACGGTTATGCCTTGCCAACAGCGAGCCTGAAGATACATAAATTCATTTAGGAAAGAAGTAGTCTTACTTAGGTCGTAAAAAGGAGTCCCATGAAGATCACTCTAAACCTACAGCAAGTAGCAGTAATTCAAACACTGCGCTTGTGATCTGTCGATTTGAATGCTGGTATCCACTAGTACCACCAGCAGTGGAGGGTAATATTAACGTTTGGATCCGGTCCATTGGACCATAGTTATGGCAGCGTAAACCTCACTTCATTGGTGCCCATATGATTTGCACTGCGAGGCAAGTTCCAGTGCTCCTCGTTGGGACTCGCCGGGTCAGCTTGATTGGACCTGGAGTAGCGAAGAAAGTGTACTCGTTGAACTACCCTCTTCTTTGTGGCAACAACCAAGAATGCCCAGCCAGCGAGGACATCTCTGAAAGATAGCTTTCGTATGTCCTGGGAGAGAATAGCATATTTTCATGGCACGGTTCACGTTTTCACTACCTGTCGAGAGAATCATTGGGGAACGTTTGGTTTTTTCCATATTCCTTCATGCGGTTTCGAAGTCAGAATTACACGTGATGAATAAAACACGTAGTTGGAAGAAAATGCCAGGAATTATTGGATTAGGATCCAGTACCTTCATCGGTGGTGTATGCCCGCCTCCAGGAAGGACTCTAGATGATGCGCCTGGACTTTTAGATTCTCTTTATGCTTCTCCAACCAGTGTAGGGCAGCCCAGATTAATATTGTGACGAAAGTCAGCGGAAGACTTGCAGCAAGATAGAGCTGGAGAGGTGAGAGATAGGCGTAGGGATTGGGACCAGGGTTGCTGAGGTCGTTGTTCGATCCAAAAATGTCCGTAGACATCAATGTCTGTGCAGAAGCCGTCAGTTCGAAAATTCCTTGAATCTAGCTTTAGACAAGCTATGGATGATCTAGGTAACAGAAAGCAAGGGTGCCGAAACACCAGATGAAGGCTCAAAGGGTCAAAAGATTCGACATACAGAGATAAACGTTCCTGGTAGGAAGAACAAGGTCACGACTGTGATCACCTTCATTGACACAGTCTCAATTTTCGTTTTTCGAGCAATGTCGTTCATATCTTCGGTCATAGACATCATGTTCTTTGTCGATTGTTTGTTGGTTTCGGTGTTCTGGTATTCAAGGATGCTGTGGAGCTGGGGGTTCTCACTTAGCGTGGCATTCTCGGCATACCGAATGATTTGATATACCAAGGTTTTGCGATCTCCAAGTAGTCGTAGTAAGGTCTCAAGCCTTAGAATTCGCATCTGCATATCATTGAGGATGCCATTGGTTCGGAGTTCAAATTGCTCCAGGTCGCCTTGACACAGTTCGCGGATACCTTGAGGAAAGTGCCTAGACTTGATGATAGTGTCGTAGTATTGCTTTAATTGGCCAATGACACTGATATTCATCTTTATTATTAAGAGAGCCTCATGAGCCTTCTCTTCAATATGCTGGATTTTCTGCAATTTGGCAAAAGAGAAGTCTTGCTCCTCAGAGTTTTCGAAGCTCGGCTCTGGTTGGGGCTGTTCCAAATCTTCATCAGGATCCTCTTTCATCGAGATATGTGGAGGAAGCGGTTGGCTGAAGCCGCTTTCAGGATCCGTGTATGTGCGCTGGGTGGGCGACCTTGGCTTTGGACTTGAGATTGAGAGTTTTTCTGTCAGCATTGTTTGGGTCCTAGATATTCTAGCAATGATGGATCCGTTGCTTTTCTGAGTATCTACGCGCGGCCTCATTTTGAAACTATCTTGAGCTGCGACTGGACTCGAAGGTAGGATTACGGGAGCTGTCAATGTTCTTCCGGACGTGTTCTGAAATTGATCCTCTAAATTGTTGGTGTACCAGCGCCATTGCTCAGCTGCCCAGTGGCACAATATCAAGTGGGTAGCAAGTGATGCTGCGAATGCTCTGTCGAGGGTCTCGAAGGATGGGATAGGATTATGATCATCACCACCTGTTGCTTGCCCAATGCGACTTTTCATGGCTTCGTTGGCTTTGATGACGACCCAATTTGCTCGAATGTTCACCACATCCAGAGTGTGGTGCACTGCACATGGGCGTATTGACCAATCATTTGGGTCTGAGCCCGACTTCTCTACTGACCTTAGGTTATAGCATACCTGTATCTCACTGCCGGACCAAGCAAGTTCAGGGACCGCAAGAGTTTGGCTAGAAGCCGATAGGCAGGTGCGCTGAAAGAAGCTACAAAAGTAGGGATCTTGAGCAACAGATTGGAAACCAAATGAGAAAAGGAACTCGATGACTTCTGGCATCACTCGAAAATAGGTGAAGCATAGCATGAGCATTTCCCGCGTTGTCTGCAGCCTCTCGCGGGAGCTGCCATTGATGGCTTGTAAAAACCTGATCCATTATTAGTGGGACGAGCGTCTCCAGTGCCGGGTAAGTGTAGACCTGCGTCTTGGGCGCATGGCTCTCGAGATATGGGTACCGTTAAACCAAACAAATGTCAACAACTTACAAAAACCTGCATCGTGGATCAGGGCTCTTTGATGTGGTTGTCAGCCCAAGGTGTGTCCGTAGACGAGCTTCAGTCCGTAGACAAGTTGGTGAAAAGTCTGCACAGTCGGTTGATTAGAGGTGTCTTGGAGGTTTTCTTCGGCGTGGAGGGTTGCATGCCTTTTCCCCTACTACTCAACTCCAGAAAATCTAATGAGCATGCATCTTCATCGGCAAAGAGTCTCTCGGCGTGTTCATCTAACTGTGCATGCAGGCTACGATTGTAATACGATGGATTCCGCCGGTCCAGGTTTTGAGGGAAGGACTTGGCATCCTCCAATAAGGCAGTGAGATTCTGCATTTTCGATTGCGAAGCAGGTCGTGGAAGGGGGACGGGCTCGATTGATAATGTCATTTCAACATATATGGACAGGTGAAGGGAGGGTTATTATTTCTTGAAATGGCTGGCCGTCAGCCCCTGAAACGGAGAGTGCCTCGAGTGCCCCGCGACGCCCCAGGGCTGTGCATCCATGATTTGGCCACATTATTACTTGGCCACATTAGCCCACCAGTGAACCGGATCCGCCCGTCAATCAATACATAAATCCCGAGCGCGTGACTAGCAAAATGTAAAAAGGAATCACAGCCTCTCGTATAACATTCCACAAACGATCCCGAACCCGCGAATAACACCATACGGCGCCACCACTCCCATGTAAGACGTCAGGTCATTTTTTTGGTTTGCGGCGTTTGATAAGCTCGTCTTGTTCCTTCTGCTACAAGTCAGACACAACCGTACTCGGTATATGGTCATTGGTTGGGACATCCAAGACCTTTTTCAGCCTGCGCGGTACCCAGAATCTGAAGTCATCGCCGTGACGCTGTAAGGAGTCAGGTTGTGGGAAGCCTTCGATCCCCGAAACCTGACTTACCTCGACAAAAAACTTGTAGTTGCCCCAGATAGTCTTTAAATAGGCGCTGATGATGTCCTTGTCTAAGTTGTAGTGCTCGATGTAGTCATATCGCCACACTGCATCGGATGCGACGGTTTCTGGCATTGTCAGAGCAACAATGATAGGTTCGAGGGCTCGAGGATCAGAGGTCTCGTCGATCACTGCAGGCGAATGCCTTGCACCGACACAGAAGGCTGAGAAACAGCTTGGATCTGGAGCGCCTTTAAATCCCAAGTAGGAGCTGAAGAGTCAGTCATCCGGGTGGGCTGTGGCCTTATGAAAGCCTGGAAACCCTCAGAGCCGCATCTTAGCCACTTTGGGATCGCACTCCACCTGCCCAATGAGAAGACGCGCTTCCACATCATTCAGCTGGCTCCGCTTGTAGGGGTCCTCGACTGCACGAGTCTGGAATCCGACCAAATTCTGAAGATTCCCAGTTGGGGTGCCACCGGTCAGGTTTTCAGCCTTACAAAGTCCGACCATCTGCGTTGAACAGCAGTTACCCACAACAGACATGGGTTGTCGGCATCGCTCCGATAACTTTGACCATGGCTCGCATCATCGCATGGTTTCCACTTTCGCGGTTACTTGTACGGGATGAACCGCGGAACCTACTCGTAGTGTCCGAGGCAGGAGAAGCGGGGGCGAGCGTGGTTTGTCAGTCAGTCCAGCCAATGAACGCTCGGCTTGGTCTTGCAGCAATTCACGAGTCAGGCTGAGAGCCTGAGAAAAGATGAGACGAAAGAGTCAGAGGGGCAGATGCCTCGCCTGCGCCTGCGCCTCTTTTCAAGGAGCCTCATACCGGAAAACAAAATCAGAGCGTTGCCTTCGTTTCATCCCTTCTCCCAATGCTGTATCCCTAGCCACATCCCTTGCGCCCTACAATGCGCGAGACCCACTCAGAAGAAGATGTAGAGATTCAGGCATTCTGGAAATGGGCCACTTCTCCAAATATAAGGCGACCGGGTATCGGAGGCTCGAGTCATGGCACTCAGCGCCATTTTATACCGCAAGCTGCTGTCAAAGAGTATCTCGGAGCTCCAGGTCGCGTCGAGGATCTTTTGGCCGCCATCTTCCGCCATGAGAGAAGCAACACCATCGATGCGGATGTTGTCCGACAGCACTACTTGCGACCACTGGCCGTCCTTCTACTCATTGGGAAAGGTCCGATGATCAAACACTTCGTGCAGTACCCGGGCCTCCAAGATCAATATCTGCCTTTTCGAAGTCGTACCGATGATTTCCCCTTCTCCGTCGATGCTAATTTCTTCGACAAATTCTTCAAAGTACAGTGGCAATTCTGTGCTACCGACCTTGAATACAATTTTCTCCTCCGTCTCCGCGAGGAGGAGATACTTCAATCACGCACAAAGAAGAGGTTGGCCATGGCGGAAACGCTGTCGTTTTCAAGATTAATGTTCACGAAGAATACAACAAATTGGTTCCCCAAAACTGGAAAATGCCTGTATGATAGGTCCCTCGGCTCGATTGCTAGATCGCTGATATTTGTCTAGGAGCGACCTGCCTATCTTCGTGATACTTTCGTTCTCAAAACGTATCGTGGGGCGGATGCAAAAGAACAGTACACAGCCGAGAGGGAAGCCTACATGAAGCTAAGATACGATAACAAGCCTTCTCCATTCGTCCTTGCCTACTACGGAAGTTTCATTGATAGAGACACCTACAACATCATTCTCGAATATGCAGATCGAGGGAATCTGGAACACTACTTGAAGTCGACACCCGCGCCTCCTACTTTTCAAGACATGATAGTATATTGGGAGCGGTTTTCTAACATCACCCATGGCCTAGCGGCTATACATGGTGTTCCGGGCAGCGCAGAAGCAGGCACGTCCGTACTACTTGGGTATGTCTAGTACTTATCGTCCATGTCTTGCGGCTTTACTTACAGCTGGGATAGATGGCATCAAGACATCAAGCCCGCGAATATACTTGTCTTTAGTGGGAGCGGACCATCGCATTATGATGTCCATTTCAAGATTGCGGATTTGAGTCTCTGCCATTTCAAGCAGAGTGATTCGTTACAGCATGACGAATCCGACTTAGATGCGATCGGTACAAGGGCATATGGTAAGTCTAATAGAAACTGCGTTTGCTCAGTGTCAGGGCTAATCGAGCAGGCAGGAGCACCTGAAACCTTCAGGCCTGATGATGGCACAGAGTACATCCCTGTGCAAGTGCGACCAGGCGTCGATATATGGTCAATTGGCTGTGTCTTTAGCGAGGTCGCGGTCTGGTCGCGCTTCGGCTGGGAGCGGGTAATGGAATATAAACGCTTACGACAAGCCGAGGTGAAGCAACGGTTGGATTTCGACGGCGAGGAGCTATTTCACGATGGACGAGATGTGTTGCAGGTTGTTCAAAATATGCACGATAACATCAGACTAGAAAGAAGAGATATGGATCTAGTTACAGTCGAGATTCTGCGACTCCTAGAAGACGACATGCTACTGAAAGAACATGAGCCACGCTACTCCGCCAAACAAGTCTTTCATAAATCCAGGCGCATCATCAATGCAGTACGGAAAATGCTCGAGAATACTGCGACAGACTCCCTCTCGAGGAGTGACGAAGACCGTGGAAGTATCACCGAAATCGAGGAGGAGCCGAAAACGCCTCCAAACGTTCCACCAGGATATGACAGTAGCTTCTCATCATCTACAGCCAGACCGACCAACGGCCGTGTTGGCACATTCTCGTCATCACGGCCACTGTCAATGAGCAGTATAAGATCTGACTCGCCAAGTTTACGAAGTATTGCAACGTCTTACTCGTACCAATATCAGTCCAGAGCATCCGCTACTGGTGTTCAGAACCAACAGCACGGCAATTTTTTTGGACCTATTGTTTCTCAATCAGTGGAATTACACGAGCTCCCTGATCCGCCCAGCCCTGCAATTCCGTACAACTCGTCATCATTGGACAAATTCAAAAAGCTCTCGATCAACACCAAAGATCTCGATAGCCAGCACGCACATCGGCGCCTGCATCGAGAAACGGTGGGAGAAGGATCCACCAAGGCTAGGAGCCTCGCCTCAAAGGAAATTCCTTTGCGAAGGAACAAGACAGAGAAGAAACCCTCCAGCCATCTACGGCGCAACAGCAATGTATCATTGTCTGGCCCTCGTAGTGAGCCTTCATCGCCTGTCGAGTCTACTCAGCACCCTCTATCTCCACCTTCATCTTCTCCAAAGCACGATCGCCCAAAGTCATCTATAGCAGCAGAGAACAAGGCTTCTCCAGAAATCAGCAATCACAAACAGCAAGAGGAGCCTCGGCGTCCTCATGTAAATCTCCAAGAAGGGCTTCTGTGGAAGCAAAAGAAAAAGAAAGGTAGTTTGGCTGAACTAGACGGTCATGAGAACCTAACCTATCTGAACGAACGAGATCATGTATGTGTAGAGCTGAGTTCCGGGCGCATTTTGGGTTCAGATACTGACGCCTACACTAGATCTTTGTCATTGACAATTCTGAATCTATGCGACCGCACCGAGAGGACGTTCTGAGAGTGGTGTCCTTCCTGGCCTACCTACTTAAAGACATGGATGATGACGGTCTCGATGTCCGCTTCACTCAATCAACAGAGAGAAAAAACGCAGGGAGAACTTCGAAGCTACTAGAAGTAGTCAGTAAAGTGGCTTTCAAAGGTATATCAGACATGCGCACTCGGTTGAGCCAGATTCTCCAAGAGCACAAAAACAAATTTGGCACCACAGCTCCCCCTTCAGGATCCTGGTACAAAAGACCCCGAGAGACACAAAAGGCTTTGAGTTTCTACATTTTGACCGATGGGAAATGGCAGCCTAACGAAGTAGGTCCGATCATCCTTTCGCTAGTCGAAAGCATGAAAGAAAAAAAGCTACACAAGGACCATGTAGGCATACAATTCATCAGATTTGGTCAGGATTCGAAGGGCATTGATCGCTTGAATCACCTAGATCACGGCTTGGGCTTGAAGGAAATTGATATGTGAGTGTCTTTACTCCTTTTGAGCTTCGTCTAGGGTTCAGGCTGACGAGGTGGGCAGGGATATTGTAGATACGACACCTTGGAACGGTAACATCTGGAAACAGCTCCTCGGAGCAATCAGTTCGTGGTACGATGACGACCCTGACTGAGCGAGGGATCAACGCGTCATCTTCAAAAGACTTACTAGTCCCTCCAAATTTTCGTCACCAAGACACGAAAACGCCAACACGTTTTTGGAACCCTCACAACAATAGCCGGATGGTTTGACAAGCAGAAGCCTGAAGTTCCCCATCTTAGAAACTTTCAGCACTTCAATGTTTCTCCGTACGTCCTTGCAGACAACCTGAGGGTCATCACAACCAGGTTCCGCGAACTCTAGCCAGTTTGGTCATCCAGATTATGATGCCTCTGTGTCATTCAGCAGATGCTCCTACAGCATTTCGACAACGGCATATGCGTCGACAGCCGACAATGCGAGTATCATGATAGCCTGGAGACGTAATTTGACCGGTAAGTTCGATGGATGTACACTCTCCCAATGATATCCTCAACAGAGAGGCTGGAAAAGTGGAGCGTCATGCCAATAGTGAGTTCAAAGGTGGGGTTGATGAGAGATGAAAAGAGGAATAATGGTAGGGTCAAATATCTCCGAGGATGCATTGTCGTGGGTTTTACTTCACACTATCATCTTGAAGTTTCATTGGAATCCTCACGCTCACACGATTTTACGCGATATAATCTATAAGGTAACGTCCGCAAGGCTTCTGATCACGTTAAGTGGATACAATTTGGCTTGAACAGGTTCTCTATATTTTAGTGTCGAGTGAACTTGAAGATCTTGAGAAGGTCGAAATGGATCCTGGGAATAATCACTGAGTTGATACTGCCACGACTTGCTGTTGCACTCGTTGATCCTTCTGACGTTCTGAGACTATGGGATGGACCGTTGACTTTAGAGGAATGAGAAGCCATAAATTCAATAGATTTATGAGTAGAACGAATATTATATACGATCCCTCAAGACAACGAACGAGATGGGCAAAGAACATGGAGAATAATTCAAGGATTTCCTTGCGATTCAACTGCCAAGGGTTCTGTGGCATCTCTCGGTGTGCTACTCGTAGCGTTGCGGACATGGAGTAACATTTACCCGTGGCGAACAATACTCTAAATTACGGTCTCAGCGTGGACCTGACAAAAAATCACAAGTCCACTGGTGGTAATAGTAAGACTCCTTACAACAAAAGATGCCTTGAGTATGAGGATCCTCCATGTTGATCACGAGCAATGAATCCCTAACGTATCCCTCTAGCTTTTACGAAGGCTCATCTCGTTACAAAGGATCGCACGACGCAGACCTTTACGCTTAAGGATGGCGGCCATACTCTTGCTTGCAAGTGCGATGTGCGTATTGATCGCACCTTTGTGGTTTGTGTATAAGCCGCCCGGATTTGTCCTGCGCTATTTCCAGCATCGATGGCCTGACGTCCTCTGGCGTGTTCAAACCTCCTCCAAGGTCGTCGCTCTGACAATTGATGATGGGCCTTCTGAATATACGAAGGAAATTTTGCAAATCTTGAAGTCCAATGAAGTAACTGCAACGTTCTTCATCATTGGATCACAAGTTGCTGGGCACGAAGAGATGCTTCAAGATCTTGTAAGCAACGGGAACGAGTTAGGAAACCATGGTACGTCGCTTCAGAGTCACACTTTGTTCCAAATCTTAGAGCGATGAGGTGCTCTACGGCCTTCTTGCTCCTTGACTATGTTGCGCGCCTTGTGGCCAACCTTGAATGAACACTGAAGATAAATTCATATGAACAGCGATGCACGACGAACCTTCGCGATCATTGAGTGACATCACACTTACCGAACAAATCCAGTCCGTCGAAGAGAAGATACACGGGGCATACTCTGCCGTTGGCAAAGAGCCTCCACCTCACTATTTCCGACCAGGATCTGGCTTCTTTAGCGACAAGATGCGTAATATCCTGCGCAGACTCGGTTACCGATTGATTCTTGGAAATGTCTATCCACACGACCCGCAAATTCACTACTGGCGTCTTAACGCGAACCACATCTTGAGCATGTTGGGCCCTGGAAGTATTATCATTTGCCACGATAGAAGAAGTTGGACGCCTCCAATGTTACAGAAGGTACTCCCCGAAATTAAGCGTAAAGGGTACCGGATAGTCACTGTCACAGAACTTTTGAAGGAGGTGAAAGAGTAACATAGGCCAGAGGCCTTCAGTTTTACCATCATCGATCGGGTACACATGACTATCAGCACGATTCACTGCTTATATACATTGAGCTCAAGATTTTACTTCCTGGTCTCTGCGGTTTGCTAGGCTTGGGAGGTGACACCTCCAGTGGAATAAGCATGGCCAAAAGATGAAGGTAATAATGGCATCTCGCACGAATAAGCTCTGAATGGGTTTACCTTGCAGGTTTTCCCAAGGTTGAAGATACCCATCATCCAAAGTGTGGCCAATAGGAGGGAAAGTTTAATTCCTGATAAACAGCAGGATCCATATACGGTATGACGAGAATGATCTCAACCAGGAGGTATACTCTCGACAATGTGTAAGCCAGAAGTGCGGCGATCCCAAAGACACCGAAGGCAATGCTCATTGTTTGGTTGAGCCTCAAATGCGCGTCTGCTCCTCGCCACATTTTCAGGCCACCCCAGACTGCTAAAGCAAAAGGTCCGAGAGCCATAAGTAATAAACAAGAAAGTTTCCAGAAGACTTCAGCAGGCCCCGTTTCCCTAAGAACACCGGACTGCCACGCCAGCCTATGCAAACCGCCATAGCACATGCTAATGACGAGCAGCATCAACATCGCCTTGATAAGTTCCTCCGCTATTCTTGAACCGTCGACGCTGTCATCAAGTCCACGGGGCCATGCGAAGTTGGGCTGCCTGTCGCGAAGCCAAACCGTATAATTCATGCTTAACTCATCGTGCTGGAAAGTTCGGCTCCATCGGCGAAGGGTTATATTGTCTATCGCTAGAGATTCGAATTGAGGAGCAAGCCTCGTGACTGTTCCAGGGATGAGCTCTCCGGTCTTGATCTGGGAGGTATCCGACGCTGCTCCACGTACGCGTAAAGTGAATCGATCAGTTTCTGGGAGATGGGGGAAGTAAAACCACCTCTCCACATGGTCAAAGAGATACCAATCCTCTCCACTACCAGGACAAAGAGTTATCCCTCTGCGGCCGCGAAACAGATTCAAAGAGAGTTCAGAGCCCGCATGCACGGCCATTGGTATCCAGGTGGAGAAATGTGATGTGTTCGAGTCACGATGAAACTCTAGTCTTTCATAGTACTTGCCTGCTGCCCCGGATGTCCACTGCGCAGCGCAAAGGTCCCGCAGCGCCTCTGAAGCTTCCGTGGATATGATGAACGGGTCCTCGATGTCCCCTGGCTTATACCACCAAAGGATATAGATGAATAAAGCACACAATGAATGTGCGAATGTGTTTAACTCCAAGAGGCTGACCGGCAAAGATTGCCAGATTCGGGCAATGAATTGAAAGCAGAACCACAATGCTTGGATCACGATCAGGCACTTCGCCAATAGATCCACCTTCTGTTTGCCTTCAATCTTTTCGCGAGATAAGAAGCTGAGATCAATATCTTTGAAGGCATCTCTCTCGAAACATTCTTCAAAGCAGGCAGGTGTAATCGTGAGTACATCGCACCCTTCGGGCCACACTCTCTCTTTATCGCGCGACATATCCAACACGATACCACCCATAACTATAACAAAACCGTGCATGACACCGAATCTCTCTCGGGACCTCGTGTCAGTCTCTTCTGCCTATTCCTTGTCAGGTCTCGGTTGACAATTCGATCGAGGAATACCCTCCGTGGAGCGAACCTGATTTGGGACTTCTGCACTCTCAGGTCCACCAGACTTTTCATTACTGCCTTGCGCTCTAGAATCCGATTTCACTGTAGTATTATCGCTGGTGGGAGGCAGATGTTGCCCTTGAGCCAAGCCCCGATTTCTCCACCTAACCAACAGTCCATCTAGCTGCCTGTTTCGATAATTGGGTCTTTCTGGGTCACTCCTGCACGCTTTTGACCAGAGACGCGCCCACAGAGCTGAGATGGGCGCGACGGGTTCTTCTTGACCACAGCGCCTTCGAAGCATGCGCGCTATCCCGACTGCCTGGCGCCGCTGAGACCAGGCATTATAAACGATGAATTCGGGTGCTAACAACGCAACGACTAGCCACTTCAACCTAATCAAGGCTCTTGTCCACCATCTACACTCGCGGTGAAAGACATTGAGATGAATTGCGCTGTATACACACAGTCCCAATGTCAGCAAACAAGTCTGGACAAGGCCCCATGTTCCACGGCTGGTTGGCTCGGGCATCCATTGGGGATCGCTGTAATTACTTGTGCCGAACAAGCGGAGTCCCATTGCTGGACAACAGTCATCTCAAAAGTCAACGGAGAAGTTGTAGTTAGGAAATGAGGCACGGCTGAATTTGTGGGGCTTCAGCGAGGCTGAACTAGAGCTGCACCTTGGGGCCAAAATGACTCAATGAGGAGGACCGGGAAAGCCACATCTTCGCGGCATACTTTAATCTGTATTGGGGAGTCATCTACGAGTATTGTAAGTGCTTTGAAAGGTCATTCATCTTGAGCAGCGTAATTGAGCTTATCGTGAATGGCACTCACTGAGCCTCGATTTAATAAATCCAGTGCAAGATTGGCCATGGATAGGCTTCCAGGAACTGCCAAGCGGCTTGCCATAAACAGTCCAAGCTCTTGCAACCACGAGTTTCGGAATTTTTTCACTAATAACATCATCCAGCACAGTAATATCCCGTTGGATTGATGCAGGGAATCAAGATTCGTTCGGGTCGAGATATACATTTTCATGAACGGCGCAAAGACTGTCTTGCAGCTTGCAGCTTGCATCCGTACATCTCCACACATACATATTCTTGACAATCTGCCAACAACATTTTTTCCTCTCTGAAAGGCCATCTCATTGAAACTTGTGGCTTTTCTTATTTGGTCAGAGGGTTTGTGCAGCTCCAAAATTGAAGAGTAGCTCGCAATAAACAATGATCGAATTCCAACCGGACTGAGAAGAGTATGTTGAAAGTCACTCGCCCTGGGCACAGCCGGCAAAACTGAGCACCGAAACAATGTCAACATACGGTAATTCGACTTGGAGATAGGACCAATTCCAAAGGTCCTTTCATGTCACATCTTCCATTTATAGACCCAAAACGGGATACCCTGAGTTCACCTTTAATCCCCTCATTACGGCACTCAGTCCTCTCCGGGATGATGAGCCTGCATCTTGAGCTATTTTCTTATCCATTCAGTCGGACTCATCCCATACGATGTACTCGTACTTCACTTTGTCTGCGGCTCAATTCCGCAGCTCAAGCTTGAGGATGATGATATGATGGGATGACGTCAGGTAGATTTCATCGCAGAGCGTGTCTGTAGGATAAATTTTCTTTCCGACGTGCAACTCCCTGCATCGCCTCCAGTCGATCAATCATGGCACCAACCCAGCCTCCAGTCAAGCTGTCCACTGCTCAGACCGCCGAGGAGGAAGTATGCACTTGAAGACCCTCTCCAATTCTCCAGGATCGCTAACAATCCTCCAGAAAAACATAGCGACAGTCAAAGAATACATGTCCCTCGCCTACTCCCCCAAAGAAAACAAAGGCCGCTCCACCGTCGCCCATGTACGCCTCCATCTCTACTCCTCTTAGCATCTCAGTGCCGCCCAATAACAAACCCCCGTCCGTAGCTCTGCACCCCCGACTCCACATTCACCGCGCCGACGACCTTCCCCTCGTGCAAAACCCCGCTCGACTACGCCGACTCGCACGCCCACGTCATGGCCAGCATCGCCGACCTGCACATCACCTCCTACGACTCCATCTTCGCCAAGAACAACCTGGTGCTGCTGCGCTACAGCGCCGAGGGCAGCCACTGCGGCGAACCGCACAATGGCATCGAGGCGAGCGGGAGGAAGGCGAGTTGGACGGCGGCGGCGATCTTCGAGCTCGAGGGGGGGAAGATTAAGGGGTGGACGAAGGAGTGGGATAAGTTGAATATGTGGAAGCAGTTGGGGTGGATGAAGGGGGATGAATATGTTTGAGAATGAGACGATGAAAGGATGTATCTAGTATCGCGTTTGAAAGTATGCGAAGGCGGGAGTGGTCCTTGTGAGCGAATCTGTTGTCTAGGACGGACCATACATAATATCCAATGAGTCCTCAGCAAACGACGTTTCTTAATCCCGCTTCTCATGCTTGCTTACAGTTTATCTAGCTCCGCTTTTTGGTGTTCGAATATGAAATGCTTTAAGGGTATCCTCAGCCACTGGCCAACTTTGCGACTTACCAGAGTTGCCACTTCATTAGACTAAGGGGATTTGTCTCTCTTCAACCCGTTAGTTCGAGAAATCTGTTTTCTAAAAGTTGGGCAAGCAGTCTGAACAGTTCATCTCATTGCTGGAGGATCCTTGTTGTTCTGTCATGGACAGTTGGTTGAGCTCGAGTAGTCAGTCATATTGTCAAACCGTCAAACCGTCAAACCGTGGAATCAAAGTGTGAAATTTATTCGTGCATCAATTCGTCTTCGGTTTCAGTCAGCCCAGTCCAGTGCTTTGTTGTCACAGCCATGAGATAGTTCGAAAAGAAAAGAGATCGGCAAGATCGTCGAAGGGGCTGCGTAAAGTAGACATTTATCTTCTCATGCGGACTTGAACTTTCTTACGTCTACTGCAAGCAATAAACACCTCGCGTCCG
Source organism: Physcia stellaris (assembly GCA_018902385.1). Lineage (NCBI taxonomy): Eukaryota > Fungi > Ascomycota > Lecanoromycetes > Caliciales > Physciaceae > Physcia > Physcia stellaris. Next base: position 183,098 of record JABSSW010000066.1, read on the forward strand.
GCTATACATCGCGGCAGTGCATTCAATAATTGTCACTCCCAGCTCCATAGCCCGCCTGCTCCCGCTTCTCCAGCCCTTTCTGCTCCATCTTCTCATTCCCCATCATACCGCCTACCTTCTCCATGAACTTCCCAGCCTTGGAATCTATCACACAGCACAAATCAGCATAACCCACTCCCGGTCCTCACCAGCACCCCAAAGGATAATGAAGGCGAACTCACCACCACCACCACCACCACCACCACCCGACGAGTCATCATCACGCCGAGTCATTTTATTCCCCTGACCCCGCTCCTCCCGTAGCCCCAGATCCATAGCCACTGCTATTACTATACGGATCCGAGTTCCGCGCCAGCTCCGGGTTCCCACCATAACCGCCCTCGCCCGGCTCCCCGATGTCGGTCATCTTGTTGCCCGAGCCTGCGCCGCCGGTGGTCCCGGAGCCGAAGTCGCTGCTGCCTTGATACGGGTCCGAGTTCCCCATCTGGCTGCGGTCGCGGTTGTCGGTGCCGTAGTCCGCTGGGAGCGACGTTTCGTCGCCCATGCGGGCGGTGTGTTTGTTGCCGAAGCCAGTGCCTGAGGTTGCGGCGGAACCGTAGCCGGTGCTGTTGGAGCGGTCGTTGGAGGAGTAGTCGTTGCTGTTGGTGTTGCTGGACTGTGGGGGGTTAGCTCCGATGATACTCCTTGAGGTGATGCTGGTGGCTGACTCCGTAATCATCGTTGGAGCTCACGTCTGGTCGGCTGGAACCCTGGCGTTGACTTTCAGCGGTCATTGACACGACGATCGAATGATTGAAGTCCATACGCCAAAGGTGGTACTATCTGAAGCTCCAAAGCCGGAGTTGCCGCCCGACTAATGGTTTGATTAATGGGAGCTACCAGGTTGACGATGGCGGAAAGCGTACCCCATAACTTCCAGAGTCCCCGTAGCCGCGAGAAGCCTGCCAGCAAGGTGAGCTCCAGCCCCTGTGAGTACAGGTCAGAGCTGGCTAAGCTTACGGTATTGTCATCACCGTAACCGGACATGCCGTTAATATGAAATATAGAGTGAGATGAAATTGTCCGATGCAATGGACTTGCTTGAACAAAGTGAAATGGAATCAGAAGAATAGAAGATGTTCGATGTAGCCTTGGCAAAGAGCTCGGGTTGGACCCCAGAGGCGAAAGATTGGCACGATAAGAGAGACTGATATTGAAATGATCAACGATTGGCGCATTCATCACGAATCCACGCTTGACTTCGGCCTATCCTTGATCCATCTTTTTCCATCTCCCCAGAATCGCCAAAGAAGCTTTCTGACCCCGCACGGTGGAACGTGATCGCTGTCGGGCTGATCGGCTTCGTGCGTTGTGAGATTGCGAAGCGCTGGATGATAGTAGATCTATACAAAGTTAGGATCCATTCCTGCTCCTCCCGCTTCATGGACCCTTTTTGGCTTCTGTTAAGCGATCTCCATAGAGCGAGATGCATCCTCGGAAAGGCATCGTCGTACACGGAAGCACATGTGACGGCACACAACATCTTTCTGCGTTGCAGGACGTGATCGTCGAAGACGCCGTGTCACGTGATGACCTTGAGCAACGTTGAGCTACCCCGGACACTTTCTTGGTCACAACCTGATACACCGTCAACAACTGCCTACAGGAGGATCCTGGCTTGCATACTGTAAGATCCGGGCGATCCTTTGTGCCTGTGCTCATCATGGCCGTCAATGAAGATCTGTTAATATCCGAACATTGGACCAAGTCTGCTGTCATCGGACGTATTTGCTCTGCAAATCCATTAGTGACATGAAACTCTAGGACTACATCTCATTTTGTACCATGAAACGCTTATGGAAGTCCGAACGAAGTAGATCCTGTGGAGGAGTTGTCAGCAGTCTCACGAAGGAACCGGACCATGTCATAGCTTACGTTTACGAACTCCTTTTTCCCCTTGTTCTCCGTACCTCTCGCTTGATTCCTGAAGACTACATCGTCATCCCACCTGTGGAACAACGTCAGCCCCGCATCGTTCGAGCAATACCCGCCAGCCTACCTTCGCTTCGTATCAGCCTCTCTGTTTGGATTGAGGAGAGGATTGCCGAGGGCTATGTCATGTTCTCGCTTGTCTTGCTCGGCTTCAGCTTTCTCGAGTTCCTATAGCATCAGCCTTAACGGGGTTGAATATCAATAGCCATCGATCTGTTTATTTACCTCTTGTTCGCGCTGTGCTGCCCGCTCTCTCTTGATCTTTTCCAGCTCTCTAAGAAGCTCGGCTGTCTCATCTTCTTCGTCGTCACTTTTAAGACGTCAACCAAAATACGGGTCGATGAGAATCTTCATCCATACCTATCCTCTTCACTACTCTCGCTCGTTGACCCGTCGGAGTCAGCATCAATATCCCGTGTCTCGGCTAAGACCCGCCGCCGTTTTGCATCAATATCTTCCTCTGCATCGTCCTCTTTGCCCGGGCCCGCTTCTATTTGTCGCTTGCTCGATGTAGTCTTCTCGGCTGGAGCTGCTTCGGTGTTCGCAGTGATCCCTTTGGTCTTCGAGAAGTGGACAGCCTCGGCCTCTAACAACTGGGCTCGCAGGTCTCGTGGTTTAGCGTCTGCGTCACCACCTTGTCCGGGCTGTCTTCAAAGATGTCAGCATGACTTATGCAAAAACGGAAGCAAATCCTCTGTACCGAGTCTTGAGCTGGGTGTGAGCTGGCAGTAACCGTTGGTGGTATGCGACCCCTCGCTGAGCTTCTTTACCACGAGCCTACAGCTACTTAGCTTTGTATATGTTTCAATCTAGTTGAATCGACAAACAGGGTCGAACGTGGGTCTATGCGCTGTTCACTAATCAGCAACTTTTGTCACCGCTGTGGACAGGGCCGTGGAGACCTACCGGTCGTCATGGTGTCTCAGTCCTAGCCAAAAGGGAAGGTTTGAACTTGTCAGAACTAGAAGCAAAAGCTACTTAGATCTCAAGATCTTCAATGGCTCGAAAAGCGGTGGTTTGGGGTTGTAAAAAGCGTGCAATTTGGTCGGAGTGATGCCATCGAGGGGATGAGCATCTATGTCGATCATCCGTTACGCTAAATAGGCGAGATATCGCGCGCCAAGCCCCATCCAGATACTTTCCTACGGGGTACTCTTCAGTCTTCAGAAATGCTAGTCCGCATGTCACTATGCCTCGAGAAGCAGAGCCTTCACTCAACGAGCGAGCCTTCTTGTTAGAGGCTTTAGGGGAAGATATTCGTTTAGATGGCCGCGCACTTGACGCTTTTCGCGAAGTGGAAATTACCTTCGGCGACGAATATGGGGTTGCAGATGTCAAACTGGGCAAGACGAGGTATAAGATGATCACTCTCGATTTATGAAGGATAGAAGCTCACCAAACCACCCAATAAGAGCTCTTGCCCGCATCTCCGCCTCCATAGCAGCCCCCAATCCTGATCGGAAATTTGATGGTATTTTCACGATCACGACCGAGCTATCGCCCATGGCGTCCCCCAGCTTCGAAGTCGGCCGGTGAGTGTCCGATGTCCGTTGTCTTCTTTTTTCCTCCCCAGATGGCCTCTCCATAAACATCTCCCTTCACATTTTACTGAAGGCTCACACAGACAAACAGACCTTGAGACGCACCTCTCCCTCCTCCTCGACCGCTCCATCCGCCGTTCCTCCGCCCTCTCAACCGAATCCCTCTGTCTAGTAGCCGGTTCCAAAGTCTGGTCTCTAGCCTGCACGATCCATATCCTCGATCACGACGGGAATCTACTCTCCGCGGCTTGCATAGCGGCTATAGCGGCGCTTTCGCATTTCAGGATCTGTGACACCAGCATACACGGCGGAGAACTCACAGTCTATTCCACCAAGGAGCGAAATCCAATACCGCTGGCGTTGCTTCATTGGCCGTTCTGTGTCAGCTTTGCCGTCTTTGAGGGAGGCGAGAAGATGATCGTAGACGCGGACCTGAAGGAGGAGCAGTGCAGTGAGGGCGAAGTGGTGGTCACGGCTAATAAGGGTGGAGAAATTTGTGCGATATCGAAGCAAGGAGGCGTGCCTACTGATGCCTTGATACTGCTGGCTTGCGTGGATACAGCAGTGGAAAAGGTGAGAATGCTAGATGGGATCGTTAAGAAAGCGCTGGATCTAGATGCTACGAAGAGAGACATTGGAGGTTTGATGGCAGAGTTGAGCGCTGAAAATGCAAGATGACTTCCGAACAATGATACCTTTTGCGAACTTGTGAAGCGACCGACGTGGCAGGCCAAGCGTAAGTCCCATGATGCGTCTGTATTGATGAGAAACATGTGTCCACAAGCCACTAACTATGCAAGATGAAGCGTCGAAAATGTTTGTATATCGTATCCCGATATCTATCCACATGTGATGTTGTATGACCCCGCTATGCAAAATGATAGTTTCCTAGACGCCCTTTGCTATGCTATTGAATAACGCTAATATAACAGCAACCGAAACAATAGGTAATACACTATTCGATGCCCCCTTCTTCTTCAAGTCCTTTGACGTATTTGACAAAGGTCTTCTTGTGGACCATGCCCCAATATTGTCCTTCTTTCAAAACACAGATATAGCGTAGACCAAGCTTTACGAAGCATTGGAACACGAGATCCATGGGGGAATTCGCATCCAGGGCGACAGGTGCGGGATCAATATACGGCGTGAAATCTGTCGGGTCGCTAATCCTTTCTTCATCGTCTTCTGTGTCCTGCCAGCTTATGTTGGTCGCCATGAGGCAAAGAGAATGTTCTTCGTCATCCAATTTATCCAAAGCAAACTCAAGATCGGGCGCTGGAATAAGGCCTACAAGTGCTCCATGCTTTAGGATAGGCAAGCCCCCGTCGAGCTCTCCGGCATCATGAAGTCTGTCGAGCTTGCCCCGCAAGTTCTGGGCAGGAACAAGAGGCGAACCAGAAATATCAATGACCCGGTGAGAGCGAAATCTTGGCGCGATATCGCCCAAATCAGAAGTGAAGATTGGTCTGATCTTATTGTCCAAAAGTGGATAAGAGTTCATATCGGTCAAGAGGTCCTGTGAAAGTAGTCAGCTTCAAGAACTTCATGAATAAGCCATATCACTCACGTAAATACTAAGGGGCTCAATCGCATCGGCTGTCCATTTGGCGACCAGAACTGATAGAGAAAAAGGTAACACGTGGTCCAAGCTGCCCGTGAGTTCGAAGAGAATGACAGCCAGTGTAACCGACAAACGTGTGACTCCGCACATAGTTGCACCTGCTGCAACCAAGGCGTACACACCAGGCGTTATACAACGCTCGAGACCGCCGTCGACTGAGCAGCTGGAGAAGATGGCAGCATGGGGGTAGGTGACGGTGAGATATTGCACAAGATGGCCAAAAATACGGCCAAGCAGGCCACCAACAACCATAGACGGGACGTAGATACCGGCTGGTACTTTAATACCAAAAGTTATAACAGTGAGAAGACTCTTAACAACAAAAGCACCGCACAAATAGCGAACAACTGGCATGATTTCGTCGCCTGACGCAGGGCAAAGACCGGAGTGATCATGCTTGGAGCAAGGACTGGCCAGTTCGAAGAGTAATTCTGTGACAGCTAACTTGGTGTAGCGATTCCAGAAGCTGGCAAGGCCGGTGACCAAGGCGACCAAGAAGACCTCCAGAACGGGCCATCTCTTTATCGCTGGTACTCGCCTAAAAGTACGAGCCCACATACCGGAGGCCTTGATGAATAGAGCGCCCAGCGCACCACCGAGGACGCCAAGGAAGATGAAAACGAGCATCTCGAAGAACCTCCAATCAGTCACATAGCGAACTTCGAAAATAACAATCTTGCCGGTGCCGTAAGGATTGAGAAATTTAAGGGAAAGAGCCGCGACGATGCAGCAAAAAAACGTCCGAAACAGTGTCTTGGCCGGAAAATAATAGCTGACCTCCTCCAGACTGAATAATACTCCACCAATAGGGGCACCGAAAGCTACTCCAACACCACTGGCAGCGGCAGCACTGAGAATCTCACGCCGTTTGCCATCATTGTGGTTGTATTTGGAAAACAGTCGGCAAGCGATATTGCCTACGCAAGTCGCGATATGCACATATGGCCCTTCTTTACCCAGGCTAAGACCGGAAGCTACACTGAGAATCAGGGCCAACGTTTTCACCACCAGGGTCTTGACACCGAGATAGCCGTGCACAACGAAACCACTGAGAATCACTTTCACCTCGGCCACGCCGCTTCCTGCAGCAGGATAGTATACCATTGTTGGCGGGTGTGACGGAGGAGGTACTGGCTGCAAGGGACTCAGGGATCCTTTGTATCCGTCAGTATCATTTTTAAGTTTCTTGTCTGCTGCAAGATTTTCGTCCAGTGTCGTCATTGAGAATGCGGATGGTATCTCAGTCTTCGTAATAAGCGTAAGAAGGCAGGTTCCAACCGAGAAGAGTACAACAAAGAAGACGAATGCTGCGAAGTTGATCCATCGTTCATCAACGCCAGTAGCCTTCAACGATTGACCCCAACTCGTCCACGCATCACAACGTTCTTCTCCAAAGCAGCACTTTCGCTTACTGAAATACCATTCTCCTTTACAGTATCCTTCTTTGATGTCGAAAATCGAGGTCTCGGCGACATTGACAAAGTATGCAATGCATGCTGTTATGAATCCGATGATGCCAACCAAGATCCAGCCTTGTGCGCCATCGAACCATGCATACAATCGTCCGCGAATGTCCTTGCGAGATCGTAGATCCCGCACTCGAAAGGCGTCCGCTATGCTGTCGTGAACCCAATCCGTGGAGGTGAATTGATCGTACCATACACGCTCATCAGTAAAGAGAGAAGCCTTCGATGCAGCGAGTCCATGGTCAGGTGTCCGGTCTGAGCCAAGAGCGTTGGCAATCCTGAAGCCCCAGGAACTTGCTCGACTGTGATGCTTGGGCGTCTTGATACTCTCGATCAGGGACTGACGTCGCGAAAAGCGCTGTCCTATAGAAGTATTGGGCGCGCTGGCAGTGTAAGGTCGGGCACGTCCATCTGGAAAAGCTAAGAGACTCGAATTTTCATCCATCTGTAACCGTGAGGGTAGACGACTTCGTAGGTCGAGGCAGGAGGTTCTGGCGGAGTGTAATCGGCGTGCAGCTGTTGGCGAGGTGGGCGTGGTCAAGGACGCTCTCAGAGCAGCGAATGAAAGCTCCTCCTCCTCTTCATCATTGTCGGCAGCAGTCTCAGAAGCATCGTAGGAGGCATTAGAGCGAGGCATTATAGGAGAAGAAGTACAGATAGGAGCGAAGCTGAGTCGGGGCGGTCTGACAGGCTTCATGTTAGCTATATCAAATGACTAAGAAAAGTATGAGGCAGCAACGAAATACATAGAGTCTTCATCACCGGAACAGGAAAGCACGAGACCCAAGCAGGTGCGCTTATGGCCCTACAAGAAAGATGACACCCATCCTGAAGGGCTGGGTAGGATCGGCAGGCGCGGTTCCGGCATAGTATGGATATTTGGGGCTGATGAAGGGAAGGATTAAGCAGTGAAGCAGGTGGCGGCGTCTGTTTCGGTGAAAAGTTCCATTGTTGGAACACAAAGGGATTTTGAAGGGAATGAAAGAAATGAACACGAGCCGTGAAGGCGGTGCGGTTTCACGTTGGCCAGGTGAGGGTCTCGAGGGTGTATCAGATGAACGGGGGAGACTCATCCACTTTATGATAATGATTACAATACTCATAACTCCGGACGAGCGACTCGATGGTGGGGGCTGTCAGGTTCAAGGGTGCGAATCCTGATCACTTGACTGCATCCAGAAGGGAGCTATCGTATGGCCTCAAATAAAGGCTCGCTTGTCGAAGAGTGTGGGGATAGCGCACAGTCTGGAAACGGATCTGCAACCGCTATCCAATCATATCGACGCTGTCGCAATATCTTCGTCTCGAACTTCACCAAGAGACTTGGCAATGTCAGTGATAATGCAAGTCGAGCAGAAAGGTAACTTAATCCACGAGTAGACCCTTAAACAAACATGAGTTAATCCTCACCTCCGGGGCAATGATTGCTTCACTCGATCAACAACACAGAGAGTAGTCCTCATATTTCCAGTGATAGGGAACCTTATACTCCATATCTGATGGAGTATACAACTTATTAGCCAGTCCTACAACGTTGTGGTCGGTTTGTGGGAGTTGCAACTTTACAGGAGCAGATCTCTCTACTCAACGATTGGACATGGACTCTACCCAACGCACACCAAGTGCCCTGCAGGGTCAGTTTCTCTCCAGACCCTGCATCCCTCTACACTGGCACACTGACGTATATCGTAGCTCGTGCTCTCAGCGATGTGACTCAACTCATTCAGCGTTTTGAGAATATACTTAGCCATGCACAGGTGAGAAAGGTCCTCTTCGTCTTTTCATTCCAAACCCATCGCGTTTATCCTCTTTGTAATCAGAAGCAGTGGAGTGACACTAGAATGGAGCATCTCGGGTGACTCTGGAATGGAACATCGTGCAGCGAAGACGATCGTCCTCCACTACGGCAATGGACTAGGTCAGGCAATGGTAGAGTCAGTGATTGATAACGCTACTATCGGTACTACCAGGGAGGCAAAGTACTGAATGCTCGTGCGTCCCAGGTTGAAACAGGAAACCGTAATGCCACTGCTGTAGCAACATATCAGATGGGTGTCGAAGCCGCAGGTTTGGTAAGTGCTTTAATTCTTCTTGTTCGAAGCACAAACTCTGACAACAACCCAGACCCGAGCCGCAGAAGATGTCTTATCACTTATACGAGAGCTAAAGCAATTGTGGTTTGATGGTCAACTTCAGACGATCGGAACTAGTCAGTCAGAGAAGGAAGCAGAGAAGTACGCCCTCGACGTAGGGGAGAGGCTGAAGAGACTTCATGTGATCAAGAGCGAAAGGCAAGAGTAGCACTGATGGTCACGACGGAACTTAGATAGTACTACTACGTACCTCAGGATCGAGGAAGGAAATGAGGTATCATTCGAGATGGGCGAAGAGGATGCCTCAAGAGGCATGAGATTTTTGTCGCTTGGCGTTTATAAAAATGATACCCCTTTTCCACCACAAAAAGTGATTGAGAGCCGAGAGAGCTTTGAATCTCATAGATACTACAGTAATACAACCCAACCAAGAAATGTCCACATCCCTTCCCCCTCCCATTTCCAAACCTCAATGCCACCCTCCCCCCTTCCCCCTCTAACCCTAATCGTAGCCACAACCCCCACCCTCGGCATCGGCCTCCGCGGTTCCCTCCCCTGGCCCCCCCTCAAATCCGACCTCGCCTTCTTCGCCCGCGTCACCAAACGCCCTCCCCCACCCTACATCCACCCCGCCACCTCTACCACCCACAACGACGCCCCAAAACAAAATGCCAATGTACAAGCAAGGGCGGTCAACGCGGTCATCATGGGCCGCAAGACGTGGGACTCGATACCCCCAAAATTCCGACCGCTGAAGGGGAGAGTCAATGTAGTCATTTCACGGAACAGGGATATGCTTGACCAATTAGGAAAGCTGGAGGGGCCGGGGGATGGGGCTTCGACGAGGGCTGTGGGCGCGGAGAGTATCCTGGACGCGGTACAGGCGTTGCAAAAGCACTATGGGAACCCGGACGCGGACGTTAAGCTGGGGAGGGTGTTTGTGATTGGGGGCGCGAGTATCTACGAGCAGGCGATGGGGATGGAGTGCTGTGAGCGGATACTGTGGACGAGGATACGGACGGAGTTTGAGTGTGATGTGTTTTTCCCGGGGAAGGGATGCTAGAAGGCAGGGAGGAATGGCAGAGGAAAAGCAAGGGTGAGCTTAGGGAGTGGAGTGGAGAGGAGAAGGAAGGGATGGGAGAGGTCCAGAGGGAAGGGGATGTGGAGTTCGAGGTCCAGATGTGGGAGAGATCGAGGGATTTGAGTAGGGTAAAATAGTGAAGAAGGATGTCACCGTATGAAGCACAGGGCGGACTGCTCAAAGATCTCCAGTTGTGAGATTGGACTATTGCTACGGTGGGACTTCAGGAAGTTGTTACATGCAGCAAAGAGCGGTCCCCGTGAGTCAACATTTGCGGACAGCGGTGGGATCCTCAAAGGAGAATTTCCAGATTTCCCAAGTCCGAGATATCATCTTTCCATAGTTAACATCACCTCTGGTTACTTCAGTATCTATCCATTGAGGCTGTTAAGCTAAGGTAAGCTGCATATGCCAATGTTCAGCGGAGCACCGTGTTAGAAGATAACCGCTACTTAAAGTCTAGCAAATCACAAAGGACCCGTCGGATCTGGAGAGACATGGAACCAGAGCTCACGCCTCGGCAGCATGTGGATCTATGGCTTCGACCTTCGCAGCGTTCAGCCACTTCAAATTGCCCTTCAACGTTTCTCCTGTGACATTACAAAGTTCATCTAGAAAGGCTGGCACAAACGTTCCGGGACCCTTAACGTCGGAGCGCTCAGAAGCACGTTCAGCAGCAATCTCAAAAACTAACATGGCTGCCAAAGTCGCCAGTAGTTTGTCTGGCTTGTTGGCGACTAGGTACGCAGCGATGGTCGTTCCAAGCACACAGCCACTTCCCGTAATCTTGGATAAGTATGGACTTCCGTTTGATATCATATAGGTACGAGTACCGTCGCTCAAGTAATCGGTGGAACCAGTAAGGACGGCGATATTGCGCTCTTTCAGTGCTAGCTCTTGCACTAAGAGTGCTTTATCGCGGTTCGAGGCGGTGGAGCTGCTACTATCGACACCTTTCTGCTGTTGATCGGCCTGACCCAACACCGTCTTGATCTCACTCTCGTTACCTTTGATAACGTCGAAATAGCCTCCGCCTATGAGGGATTTGACAGCTTCGCGGCGTATTTTTGTCGCTCCAGCGCCGACGGGGTCAAATAGGACAGGCCCACCGTTGCGATTGTATGCTTGTATAGCCAAGAGGTAGTTTGCAATGCCATCCGGGGTCACGGTACCCATGTTTACAACAAGGGAGCCCCCATTTCGAGCCAGATCCTCAGCTTCTTCACCAAAATTGGCCATAATTGGGCTAGCACCACTAGATTCGGGCTTAGATCTAAAATCGTAGCATACGCCACGACAATAATGGATACTTACATAGCATGAGCAACATTAGCGGCAAGATTCTGTACCACTAGATTGGTCATGTTGTGGCACAGTGGCTTCTCGTGAACAACTTTGGTGATCACACCTGGGACCCTCGCAAGTAGATCTTGCACGCTCGTGTCGGGGCTTTCTTGAGAGACTATTGCGAATGCTGGCGGCTCTGCAATCAGACCTTGCAATCGCGCCGCTGCCGCTCTTGGATCGGCTGCGGAGATGATTCCACTCACAATGGCGACACCGTCGAGGCATTTTGATATAGCCTTGGACTGATAGAGGACTCGCTGTACGTTGGAGGCATTGATGCCGCCAATTGCAACAGTATTTACTCGTTCCTCCATAGCTGAAAGGCCTTCCAAGATCGCTCGTGTACCGTGAACCCCAATGATAGACTTAGTGTTCTGCTTGCTTTGGAAGTATTAATGGCCCGGATTGCTAAAAGTCGAGGACCCACGTACGTTGGAGTTGCAAAAACAGTACCGATCCCAAGGTAAGAAGCCCCTGCCTTCGTAGCGGCACGAGCCTCTTCCAGAGTGCTACACGTAATGCCAATGATGGCGTTAGGCTCCAGAAGCAATTTCGCTGTTTCAATATCTGTGTCTCAAGTAAGCGGACATACATGCAACGGACTCATACGCAACGGGGCAACTCTTGGAGGACTAGGACCATGCTGACGCCCAGGACAAATCAGAGAAGCTCACTCACCCATGTCATCTTGTCCAAGGTGAACACCCTCGGCGCCTACAGCATGAGCAACATCAACACGGTCATTGATGAGCAGTGGAATATTGTGTGCCGACGTAATCGAGTGCAGGATCTTTCCCATCCGTATGAGCTCGGCAGTCTCGCTTGTCTTGTCGCGGTATTGGACAATGGTGACGCCGCCTTCGACCGCCTCACGAACAACGGCGGCGAGATCCTTGTCTTCTAGTATTGCCTTCGTGGAGTCGGTGACCAGGTAAAGGGAATAATCAATAGCCATAGTGTTTTGCGGGTCAGAAAGCTATCTTGGCTAGGAGACGATTTTTACCGTATCAACGTTGACGCCCAGTAAAATCTCTAATTTCACTGATCATCGCTGAACTAAAAAGGAGACTTGAGATGAGAGTGTGACCCCAGAGGGGCAAGGTTTCTTTTCCACAAATATCTAAGCAATCTTTTGCAAAGCAAATATCCTAAATATTAGGTAAGTACAGTTACCCCTAGCGTCTTTGATGAAGAAGATATTTTTAATTCTACCCGTACGTCTATCTTTAACTGTCAGAGGTCGAATGGAAAGAGTTCCTCAACCTCGGTTTCGGGATACTTTAAGTTGAAATAGTAAGATGTGACCACTTTGCTCATAAGCTTCGGAATCGCCAGAGCCCTTCGTGCTAGCCGGGGGTTTACAGAAGACGGTCGCTTTGAGACGGGCAAGAGATACGTACAATTATTACAGTCGTTGAGATATGGTGAAAGTAAGATGGAAGAGAGTATCTGATCTCGGATGTCTTGAATAGCTAAGGTCATCCGGTCAATTGGAGAATGTTCTGGCACCAAATCCTGTTATCCAACAAAGCCCACTCTTGAGATGGGTGTGAGTACGTAGTTATCCTAGCACTTGACAGAGCTAGTGGAGAGAATGATGTGGTTGAGTACCGAGCGTGTAGTTGACTATCTTACCAGTGGCTATCGAGAAAGGGTTGAGTGAATGGATATGGCACAGCCGCAAGAGCGGTGATTACTGCGGTCACGTTACTAATGCTTGATGCCATCAGATGCAGAGTTCCGTCGTCAGCAGATGCCTTTAGTCCTGCAAACCTGTTCAGGGTACAGTACCGTTAAATACATCTAGCTGAGGGCGGGTATCTGTACGGAGTAAGCCGGCCAAGTCATGCGTTAAGCCGCTCATCACGTAGTTTTATCATGAATTTTGACAAGAGATTGATCCAATATTAGCGCGACTTGGGACACAAGATCGAGTGCAAACCTCTATTAATATCACTGTATGTTCTGGATTCCAAAGACAGCTAGGTAACGAAGCCACCTATGAGTAGAGGAGAGGAGGAGGTGGCTGTAAAGGCTTGGCTGTAATGATGCGTTCGTGCCGTTGAGTTAAATGTACCTATTGTAATTAAAAAACCTAAATTCGTTAGCATCCCTTTTGTTTCCTCTCCTCAACTTGAATCTTGCTCCAAAATTTCCACAGACTTCACCAACTTCCAGAAAACAGTACCTCTCGACTCAAACACCATCGATAGCCCAAGCAAAGCCTACCTGCACCGTCTATGTATTCGGTGTTCGTCAACGCCATCGTACTCCAGCCGCCGCTCAAGCTGCAAACATTTCGCATACCGCGAAAGCCTTGTAGTCGTCACTCAAGGTCTAACGGCTAGCCTACATCGTTCCTCATAAAGCCCTTCTGCATACTTGCAGGATTTCTCTGTTCAACCTGGATCCACGCATGTCTTTGTCGGTCTTGATCCGCGCCGACATCTCTTCTTCTCTGGCTCTCATCAATTCGGATCCTCTCTAAACCTTAGGCAACAACAACCGCAATTATGGCTACTATCAACATTCGTCGGGTAAGCTTTGGGATCTAGGTATGAAGGAGCAACTTGCGCTAATCGTAAGCTAGGATGTCTCCGATCCCTTCTACCGCTACAAAATGGAGAAGCTGCAGTCCAAGGTTGAGGGCAAAGGCAACGGTATCAAGACTGTCATCGTCAATCTCAGCAGCGTGGCTCATTCTTTGAGTCGCCCACCTGCCCGTGAGTAAAGTCAGGCCTCGAAAAGAATTCCAAGCTAAGTTATGATAGACGTCATCAAGTACTTCGGCTTCGAGCTAGGCGCGCAGACGAATACCAATCCGTCTGATGACCGCTGGATCATCAACGGTGCCCATGAGGCTTCCAAGCTCCAAGACTACTTGCATGGTTATATCACCAAATTTGTTCTCTGCAAGAAATGCAAGAATCCGGAGACTGATACTGTCATCAAAGACGGGCATATTGTCCTCGACTGCAAGGCTTGTGGCCAGCGATCCGATGTCGATATACGCCTCAAGCTCAGCGGGTTCATGTTGAAGAATGTGCCTAAGAAGGGGAAAAAAGACAAGTCCGAGAAAAAAGCTCGCCGAGCCAAAGCGAAGGAGAACGGAGACAGCGAACAGAATGGTAACGGGCACGGGGGCTCTGGAGAGAGCAACTCAGACAATGCCGATGCAGATGATGCAGATGAAGCCCCTGATGCCGGCAGTGACGATGAGTTGACACGCCGCATCAATGCCGAGGCTAAAGAAATCGATGATCACCGTGAGGCCAAAGACGAGGTCTGGGCTGTCGATGTTTCCGAAGAGGCGGTCAAAGCTCGCGCTCAGCAGCTTCCTGATGATCTCAAGCAGAAGCTTGTTGTCGACGAGGATGACGAGGGTGCCGAGGGCGAGAACGGCGTGAGCGCCTATGATCTTTTGGGCAGCTGGATCATCGAGACCGCTACTTCTCAAGGCGGCGTCAGCAACGTGACTGATGTCGACATCTACGTCAAGGCGAAAGATCTAGGGATCGAAGGCAAGCACAAGACTTTGACCGTCCTAGCCCAGACTATCTTCGATGACGACATTGTCGCCCAAATTACTATGCGTCAGAGCATGCTCAAGAAGGTGGGTTCTTTCTCCTATCTTGCTCTCAGGTACGCGGGCTAACAACTTAAATAGATGATTACGTCTGAGAAGCACGAAAAGGCTTTCCTCGGCGGTACTGAGCGCTTCGTCGGCAATGAGCATCCCAAGCTCATTCCCCAAGTCCCCAAGATCCTTCTCGCCTACTACCAAGAGGATCTTGTCTCCGAGGCTGTACTCAAAGCCTGGGGCACTAAAGCAAGCAAGCGCTATGTCGATCTGTCAGTCAGCCGTAAGGTCCGCCAAGCCGCTGAGCCGTTCCTTGAATGGCTTCAGAATGCTGAGAGCGATGAGGAGGAATCTGAGGAAGAGGAGTAAATCTCTCCCTTGGGGGTTTCTTAACGGCAGACCCAACCCTGCACGCTAATTTGATATGCCTGTTACCAAGGCTGCTGCGTGATTCTGTTGTACATGATCTGGCTCACCTCCACTCATTAGGCATTCGTGTCCCCCTTTGGTATCTTAGATAGGCTTCAGTAATTCCACTCACGTTCTGCATGCACCCATAATGTTTCGAAATGGACTAGGATATGACACATCAACCGCCATCACTGCCAATAGTACAACGTGCTGGCCAGGAACCTCCCTTCGCCATCGACATTCATAGCCTTACCTCCGGAAACTCTACCCCCTCAAAAACCGGCCTTTCCAACACCTCCCCACCCTTCCTCAGCCTCGCCTTCTCCTCAATCAGCCACAACGCATCCGCATTCAAATCCTCCAGTACTACTCTCAACAGCCTCACCCCCTCCCCATCCCCTCTATCCACACCCTCTCCTATAAGCTCCCAAACCCCATCCTCCATCTCGCCACTAACCCCCACCCACTCTATCACCGCTCCAACCAACCCCAACACCGCCTCCCAAACCCTCTGTTTCGCACCTCCCCTCCCCATCGCCTTCCTCTCCACCAGCATCTCCCTCTCCGCCTTCTTCGCCAGCGATAATATCTTCCCCCATTCATCATCAAACCGACTACTCATGAAATCCCCCGCCGTGCGGCATAAGCTGACCAGAGCCTGGCAAGCGGCAATGCAGATATAAGGCTCCGGATCATAGAGACGGGCAACGAGGACCGGCCAGAGGGAGTTGACGAGCGGGAGGAGGGTGTCTTGGTGGTGGGACAGGGGCTCGAAGGCCGAGGGGAGGAGGCGCAGGAGGAGGAGCCGGAGGGAGGGGGAGGAGGTGGGGAGGTGGTGCTGCGTTAGAGTTGCGATGGAGGTTACGGTTTGGAGGGACTTGGAGAGGGGTGCCGGGTTGTCTTCTGGGGGCGGTTCTGATGGAGGTGGGGATGAGGGCTCGTCTTCGGCTTCGGCTTTTGGGTCTGGCGAGGATGGTGGGCTTGGAATGGGGTCTAAGTGTGGTTTTTCTATGAGCCTTTCACGTAGCTGGGTTGCGAGGTCGGCGATGTTGGGGGGTTTGTAGTTTTTGATGCGGGATATTGGTTCTGGATTGGCGGTGATGGCGGTGGCGGAAGCTTTTTTCTGTTCTTCGATGATGGAGCTGAGGACGGAGAACATGGACTCGACGAGCTTGGGGTAGCCATGGTAGTATTCTAGGATTGTGAAGATGCTTTCGATTAGGTCGTCGAGGTAAGGAATCAATCTCGGCCCGCAGAGCTGGAGCATCATGACTAGCACTTGTGGTGCCTGGGGGCTGATGTCGAAGGTGTTCAATTTCAATGCTACAGCATTGACGAGATAGTCGACGTTGTCGATGATGAGCTCTCGGGGTGAAGCGTAGTCGCAAGCGTTCGAGACAAGGCTCAGCGCTGTGATGGCTTGGTGTTGGAGGGCGACATTTGAGGAACCAAGGCGCTCTAGGATGGGATAGAGGGCATCAACAAGCTCAGGACGGAATTCGAATTTCTGCTGACGAGCCTGAAGCGTGATGGCTTGAAGAGACAGGGCTTGCAAGCGCCAGTCGACATCGGAATCGTAGGTTGGTTTGGAGAGGAGCGAAAGTGAGAAGTCGTACACATCGTCAAGTAGGATATTTTGGGCGTTTCTGTCGTGGACTTGACTAGGTATGAATCGATCAGAGTCTTTTATGGAGGGATCGGAACAGCAGAGGAATTGGAGAGACAGCCACAGACTTGCCAGCTGTTCGTCGCCAGTTGCTGTTCTGAGAGACTCAACAACGTCTCGTCTCAAGTGCTGTGACAAGGAAGTGCTATTGATATGGGACATCAGAGATTGAAATGCGGCCATCGTAGCTTTCTGGCTACTCTTGTTGAACATTATCTCAGGGAATCTCCTCATATTCCCCGACTCCGGATTCGATACCACTAATTGAGATAATTCCAAATATGTTTCTGGGACGTCCTGAACGGCCTTCACCGCAGATGCCTGTATGGCGGCAGATACGCTTGCTCGTAGATTGTTGATGGCGACTTCGTCTAGTGTTTCAAACGTCGCACCGTAAGTGCCAATAATTTTGAAAGCCATGGAGATTTGGTTTATACATCGTTTCTGACTAACATCATCTGATGATTGCATGACTCTAGGCAAGGCAACAAGCCAGTCGCGTAGTGCGTTCTTAAGTACATCTAAGAGGTCCATGTTCTCGTTCATGACTGCGTTCAGATTATCCTGGAGCTCGATGACATCGACTTCCGAGCTTTGTGTGCAAATAATGATGGACGTTTCGACTATCATAGGTACTGATTGGTGTAATGATCTTCGACTTCTTTCCAGAATCGATATGCAAAGCTGGAAAAGAGCCTTTCGCACCTCGTCTCTGTCATGGTATCGAAGGGGTAGGATATTTGCTAATGCTAATTTGAGCTGAGAGGATGTCGCTTCCAGCCACGGGTCGTTGTCGACGATAGATCGTCTTGAAATTACTGCCTTTGCAAAGCCTGCAGCATCGTCTTGAGGCTTGTCGGGCTCTGAGGAATCACCGTCGCTAACAACTTTGAGTATGACCTTGTCCAGTACTTGAATGCAGCCTTCGAGAATTCTGAAGGGGCCCTTTGTTCTATTACCGGAGGACAGCAATTTTGTCAATGATGAAACGATGCCTGGAAAGAAGTTTTTGAGAGCTTCCTGGTCCGAGATGTTTGATACCAATGCATCCAGCGCATTCAGGGCCGCCCGACGCACTTTCGTTGAAGGGCCATTTGATACTCCGTCAAGCAGGACAGAGACTGAATGACCCAGCACAGGAAAATTGGCGGGATCAACAGAACCTTTTACACTTAAGCCAGCGGCGTCTGAGACCTGGAACAGACTAGCTGAACAGGCAAATGCGATTGCACCCAACTCTTCGTTGACGTCTTTACTCTTCGCTTCTGTGGCGCTTCCACCAGCCAGAAATGTCAAAAGAATCAGCAGCTGCTTAGCTAGCTCTGGGGTGATAGTATTGCGCCAACCGCGCGATATAAGAATTTGAAGACATTGAAGCCCAAGCTCCAGTGCCCGGGCAGGGACAGATTTACTTTCTCGAAAAATATGGGAGAGAGGGAAGAAGGCATACTCGGCCAATTTATTATCTAAAGCATGGTCTTGCTTTGTCACATTTCTGAGAGTTTGGAATAACGACTCCAATGCAGCGATGATGTCTCTTGCGGTAGCCTTCTTTGCTTGGAAGCGGAGAGCTACTTGGCTTAGCTCCACACATGGTTGCTTGAGCTGCAAAGGGTGTTAAAGTGAAGAATATTCTAAAGGAAGGCACAGTTTCCTTACCGTGCGGAAGGTCGCTACTCGTGCATCATCCATCATACAAATCAAGGGTTAATATGAAGATAGAGATGAGAACTGCTTACCGAGGTCGAGTCTCAGGAGCAATCTTTGTGCGTGGGCGAAAGATATACGAAATCATCTCTCACACTTTGCCCTTTTCTAGAGAGCCATTAACACTTTTCATCCCCGTCACACGGATCCTCCCAGTGTGGCTGCCTCACGTGGATGAGAGTGTGTCGAGAAGTCATGGAATCGGCTTGCGATCCCACCGAGCCCCATGCGAGAAATTTGGCTTATCTAACCAGGAGCGAGGAAAAGTTCAAATCATGCATGGAAAGGAAGATCAACATATCAGTCACCTGTGTGTGAGACGATGTTGTGTCGGTAGATTTATACAGCGTCGTCACTCTCCACACTATGATACATTCCTCCTTCTCCATCCTGCCTCGCCCTACGTCGCTTCATCCTTGGAGGTGTCTCATACATCCTAGTGTAATTAACTACCTCGCCACCCAGCATTGCTGCTCCAGTCTCTCTTCTGCCAAAGTACGGGGCTGGATCGCACCAAAAGTCTCTACAATTCGTCACGATGCCTCGCGAGAAAGGGTTCCCTCGTCTTCGTGATCCTGCGTTTCCTTGAGCCGTGGCTACGAACGTATCGAGGCCCAAGAGCTTCTTCCATTGCGCGAAAAATCCTTCCTTTCGTCGCGAGTGTGGCCTGTGGCCTGGTACTACAGGGTTCGGCCCCACGCCCGTATCTGTTAGCTGAGCACCGCTCATACTAGTGGATCCAGAGGTCATCATGGAGGTGACAGCCTCTGACGCCGGCGAGACATGATGCACGTTTCCTCTCATGCTCTCATATGTAGTGACAGCTCTCGCGATCTGTATGAGTTGAACAGTCAGGAGCATGGTCACCCACAGAAGTTGTAAGCCGGACCAGATAGCGAGAACTACGGTAAAAGTGTCTCGGAGGGCGATGCCACAAAGATCCTCCGGGAGCACATTGCACTGCCTCTCAGTGGGCAGCGGAAGGATTACAAGATCTAAACAGTTAGCAAGAGTATTGATATCTAGCGATAATCTCAATTCACTTACGCTTCCAAGTCAAGAACAAGAAAAATGATATCCCAGCCTCCAATGTGATAACGTACAAAAAGAAATGTCGGTGGTTGTTGGCGCCCACACAATTATGTACCCATGGACAATGACTGAGATATGTTAGCAAAAAGTAGAGATTTTTTGATTACCCCTTACTGATCGTGCTTCGCGACGCAACGAGTACACCTCTTGCAATGTTTTGCGCGCAAAGGCATTCTGACCATGCAGTGTACGCAAAAATTCTGCTCGTCATACTTCCATAATGCCAGTAGTTCGTCAACACTGGCTTTTTGTTGACTGCGGCTGGCAGGCTTAGGCACAAATCCCGGATCCTCAACCATGCTGATCGTGTAAAAATATGCACAAAGAGCGTACAGAATCGTGAAAATAATATTGGAGAAGGAATAATTTTTATATGTGTCTAAGACTAGTCAGCAGATAGAATCTCGACGGTATGTTCGAATCACTCACTGGGAAGGATATGCGTGAGCCATCGTACACCCACCCAGAATAATGTCGCCGCGAAAACGCCCGCTAGATATGGCTATTAACTCGTCAAATTCACTCCAAAGCTTGCCACTTATGGTAAACTAACTGTTCTTTGTATGTGCTTCATGTCCGTGGGCGCCCATTGTAGCACTTGCTGGGCACAGTATTGAAGAGCACACGCAAGAAAAATAGCAATAGGCACCGCTGCATAAATCACCATCCGGCTAAGGATGGAGAAAACCATGATGAGAAGCACAAACGGGCAAAGAAAGAAGAACCTGTTGAGGAAGCCGCGTGACTTGATGTATGACATGCCAGGTAATGGCAATTGCTTGGGATTTCCGTCGGGCGCGAAACCACACTCTTTCAGTGCACGATGCCAAGGTCCCGTAGAATTCATCTCCTCCGCAGTGATTGCCGGTGTCTTGTGAGTATTCGTTTCTGCGAAACGGTCACAGCCATACTCGATCAGCTTCTGTATGCAGGCGGCGTTTCCTTTGACCAAGGCCCAATGTAGGGCAGTGAAGCCATCCTGGTCTACACTGCTAACGTTGGCTCCCCAGCGCAAGAAGAGATCAACAACAGCCGGAAACCCTTTGTATGCAGCCCACATGAGGCAGGTATGCCCTTGAGGGTCAGGCGCATCGAGAGGTACGTTCTCCTGTAACAGAAGGATCAAGAGGAAGACGTTGCCATCGAACGTCGCCAGATGAAGGATGTTGTAACCTTGGGCATCGGTGATTGAGGGATCGGCGCCATGTTGTAGAAACAGATTGACGACGTAGTAGTGACATCGCTGAGCTGCCCACATCGCAGGTGTTGCAGAGGATTCTCCACCTTTTATATTGACTTCTGCCCCCTCTCGAGCAAGTACTTGCATAAGGCGTAGTGATTATTGATCGCAGCCCACTACAGGCCAAACCTTGTCAGCTTCTGCGTAGAGTGTCCGAGGTATGGCTTTCATACGTGCAAAGGCGTTATGCCTTCCTCGTCCTTGTGGGTGATAGCATATCTGCCGTCGTCCAAGAGCTTTTGTATTGGACCAAGTTCACCGAGCATCGCCAGCTGCATGAGATCTTCATGGAGTGGCAATTTGATATCATTGTCTGCCGACTGTATCCGATCAAGCTCCACATCGTTTGCTTCGCTTGCCTCGTTTCCCCTTCCGTTCGGCGACGTAGTTGCAGAAGGGGCTCGATGGCCCAAGGCTGGCTGTGAACTCATCGCTCACGATGCTGGTGGATTGCGCGCAGCAGGCGCTTCATGGCCACAAAGCGCCACATGTCATATCAGGTATGACATTCGAGCTGTTTTGGATCAAACAGAGCAGTTTTTGGAACATCGAGAATTGAATCTTCTTTTCTCGCTATTGACAGTCTTCGCTTATACGTGATTCATGATGCAGATCAAACGATCGTCGTCAATTTCAAATCGACATCGCGTGTGCGTATTCGATTTCGTCTGATGATTCACGCTCGAACGAGTTTGATTTCGCGAACGATTTTTTCTCGTTCGCGATTTGTGAACTGACATTCGAAACGATGATAAAATATTTTGAAAAAAATTTGTGAATTGAAATTCGAAACGATGATACGTAAAATATTTTGAAAAAACAAAATAAAAAATCAATCGTTCATCGAGACGTCGCGATCGTTGCTTTGAACAAAAAACGAAAACGAACAAATCTCGTTCACACAAATTGAGATTGATTTTCACGTTTTCGTTTCAAAACGTTCTTTCGCGATGATTTTTGAAAATGAATGAAACGATTCGATGACTTTTTCAATTCATGCGACGTAAATCAAATGATAACATTCAATTTCGAAAATGAATCGATGAATGAATGACGAAATCAATCGCGATGTGTGTTGTTGTGTTGTTGTGAATTTTTTTTTGCGTTCGAATTTAAAAACGTCGAAAATCTCTAAACGAATTTTTTTTCTTTGTAATTTTTTGTTTCAGATTTCGCATCGTTCAACAAATTTTCGTATACAACGTATTAAACAGCGATCAACGCACTTTTCAGTTTCATTTTTTTGAAAATGTCAAAAAACGTTTTGAATGTGATTTTCGCGATTGATAAACGTTTTCGCGAAAAATTCGAGAAATGATCAAAATTTGATCTTTGACAATCTTTGTATGTTTTGAAAAATTAGTGATTGTCAAGGGCCGTGCCTGGGTCAATAGGTAGCAGAAACGAGAATATTTGATCTAGAGAGCAAATATGTACATGGAGGTCGAATGCCAGAAATAGATTGTGGGCGTCAAGTTCTAGATCGCGCTAGTCCCCATAAGAACTCCCGCTGATAAGATAAGGCTCTACCGAAGTTCCTTTCAAGGCATGCTCGTAACACTATCCCCTCCTTTCCTTCAAGCTTCGTTCCGAAGCGACTATCCCTTTCTCCTGATCGGTCGGCATTGCGAAGGGATTCATTGGCTGTGGCCCAGGTACCAGCCTGGCCATGATTGGAGCAGAAAGGTCCAAAGCAGATGCGGCAGGCGTGGAGAGATAAATGCGGAAACAGGAGATGCAGAGCGAAGGCAGAGGATATATGCGAAGCGGCCGAGAATGAGGACCTTGTTGAGGACCTTGAACCGCGGAGATACCTGCAGATTAGTATGGTGAAACGGCCGATGTCTCAGGGCAAAGCAGAAGCAGAAGCAGCAGGGCGGTATCGGTTCCGCAGGCGTGTGCTGTTCCAAACTCCTCGGATTTGAGCTTTTCGAGTCCTTATTAATCGACGCGTCCTGATTGGCTGCAGGCTTTGAGGGTATCCAGGCGTGGAGCAGGGTATTGGCGCATCGACGGCTGGCAAGGGGCTGCGGAGAAGGCGGGCTTGTGTGACTGAGTAGCAGGCCCAATTGACCGGTGTTCTCCTTCTATCCATGCCATTGCTCCCGTATCGTGTGTAATAAGTCCACCTCTTTCTAGAATCGTAGAGGTGTAAAGAATTGAACGCATGCGCTTTTTGGGCCATTGTAGCGGCCTCACTGAGGCCGATGCGGGCTCGTTCGTAAGATGCCATTGAAGCAGGATCACTAGCCGTTGTAGCGGACTCACTGGGTGCCGTTGAAGCAGGCAGGTCGCTGGGGCAGGGGCGGAGCGGAGCGGAACCCAAAAATTTTTTTGTTTGGTGTTTTGGGTGTTGGTTTGTTTGTTAGAGGTAGGTGGTTTGATGTATGTGTGTGGCTTCTATCCCCCTCTTTATCAAGCGGTGTCCCAACGCTTCAAGGAGGTGAGTATTGTAGAGGCCGTTTGATGGGTGGGCTGACTGGCTCGGGGAAGCATGGAGGTCGTCTATTGACTGAATGTCGACTGGTCTCGACGAACAAGGAGGTCGACTATTGACTGGATGCCGAAGGCTCGAAGAAGGAGGTCGGCAATTGACTGTCATTCTCGCAGACTCACGGCCATTCTCGCTGGCCCACGATGCGCATAGTGGAAGTGAGGTGCAACCACCGCCTCCAAAGGGAGGACTTAACTGGCGGTTTTCTTTTGACTCGCGTACCCCTACGAGTGGTCCGGCGGTTTTCTTTTAAATACTCGCGTACCCCTACGAGCGGTGGAGGCTTTGTTTTAACTCGCTCCTCCTACGAGCAACTGGCGGTTTTCTTTAATCTCGCGTACCCCTACGAGACTGGCGGTCTTATTTAACTACTCGCGTACCCCGACGAGCAACCCACAACAGCAGGATTTGGCCGGGTAACAGTTAGTCTCGCTAACCCTGTACGAGAGATCGCTGTGCTGTAGGCAATGAACCACCGTCACTGCTGATTGAGAAAATTGCGCTGGAGACGTCACCGTCGCAAATTGACCGATCTTGTTTCTTTCTACTCGCTGGCCGTTTGATAGCGAGTGTGGAATTTACATCGCCCGTCACGATGGAGATCAAATATTATGTCAAGAATCGTGCCTGGGTCAATAAATAGCAGAAACGAGAATATTTGATCTAGAAAGCAAATATGTACATGAAGATCGAATGTCAGAAGTAGATTGTGGACGTCAAGCTCTAGATCGCGTTAGTTTCCATAAGGATTTTCGCTGATAAGATAAGGTTCTATCGAAGCTTCTCTCAAGACATGCTCGTAACAGTGATATACGCAGTCAATTTTCAAATATTCATATAATGTGAAATTTCAAACGTGATTTTGAAAAAAAAATTTTGAATGTCAACGTTTTTGCATTGTGATCATGACAACGTCGACGTCGTTCAACAAATTTTTATATTCATTATAATTTTGTTGATTGTGTACGAAATCATATTTGAATCGTTGATACGATCAAAATTTCGAAATTTCAATAAATTTGAAAAAAAAAATTAAATGTGTTTGAAATATTCGATGATTACACGACTTTTCAAATTTAATTCACATGATGTTGTTCAATTCAAATTTCAAAAATAAATCATGTGAAACAATATTCATCGTCACGTCGATTTGTTGTAAAAAATTCGAAATTTTCAATTAATTTTGTCAACAATGTACGATCAAGCACGTGAATCGATTATATCAACAAAATTTTGAATTTTCATTAAATTTTGTGTTGATGAAATTAATGATTTCGAAACGATTTTTTTTTGATCACAATTCATGAATGTCGAAAAATCAAATTGAAATGCGAATTTTACATGCACATGCACACGATTTGAAATCAATTTTTCATTGCTATCTAAATATTACGTTTGATAATGTCACATTTTCGAAATCAAAATATTTCAATTGTCTTTTTAACTTTCTGTATTTATGATTTATTTTTTTTTTTTTGAACAAAACGACACGTCTTTTTGCGTGAAATAATCGAAAACGTTGACAAAATTTTCATCATATTCGTTTTTAACACGATCGATATTTTTGACATTGATTTTCTTTTTGTACGTTGCGATTTTCTTTGTGATGTCGATTTGATTCATAAATTTTGTTTTTCGTGTTTTGAAATCAAAATTTTGATGATGAATTCAAAAATTTTCGTTGAAATTATATCGACTTCGTAATTGCACGATTTGTTGCATTTGATCAATCAACAATGAACAAAACAAACGTTTATATGATTTATTTTTCAAATACGATATTGTTTTTTCATAGTTTTTCAAATTTGCGATTGTTGTTTTTTTTCAAACAATTTGTTTCAATATTTCAAAAAAACGATCACGTTTTTGACGAAAATCACGATTGCGACGAAATTATTTCATTCGTCGAACAATCGATTGAAATTTTTCGAATACGTTTTGACGAAAAATGTCGATACATCGAATTGAACATATTGAATCGCTTTATGAAACATCGTGAACAACAACGATTTTTTCGCGTTCGCATTTTTTTTGTTTTTTTTTCGAAAAATGTTTGTATTGTTTTGTTTCAATCGATTTCGTTTGAATGATGTGATTTGTGAATATATCATTTGTTCATACATGTCGTTTCGCGCGTTTGTAACGAATTTTCGTGCAATTTGTTTCAAAACGTTTACGATCGAAACATTTGCATGAATGTGATGATGATAAATAAAATGAATATCGATGTTCGATTTCGAAATCGATGAAATTATGATTTTTCGCATCAATGAAATTGTCGAAATCATTTGATTTGTGAACAACGAAAAAATATCGAAAATCGAATTCGCAAATAACGAAAAATTCGAACAATGCACATCGCGATCATCGATGACAAATTCAAATTCAACATCAACGAAAACGTCGAATTGTTGCAATTTGTATGTAAATAAATATTGATCAATCAAAAAAAAAAAATATGTATCGAATCAAATCGCGAAACGTTCGTTCATTTTTTTTTCTTTTTATAAAATTGTAAAGTATGTGAATTCAATTTTTTATTTTGATGATTTGATTTGAATTGCGCAAATTTCGTTCAAATTTGCAATCAATTTTTTTTTTTTTTTCGATAAAATCGCAAATTTTGAAGTTCGCGATGTCGTTTGTTTGCGAACGTCTTTTTTGAACATGATGAATACGATTGACGAATTCGAATATCGATATGAACGTAAAAAAGTTTAATGAAATCAAATGAACGATATGTAAATAACAAAATGCAAAATCAGCGACACGAAACGAAAATTTTCGCGTTACAAACATTCAATGTTTTTTTTTGACACATCATTCAGTTTTTTGTGACATTTATATTTAGAATTCGTATAATCGTCTGTTTTGTTTTTGACGTCGTCTTTATTATCGTACGAATAATGTTACAAAACAACAAAATGTTCAATCAACGTTTCATCGACGAACAAATTGTTAAAATTGATCAAATCAAAAATATTTCGTCTTTTTTTCAAACGTGTTGCGTTGAATTCATTCGTTCATGAAACATTGTTTACATACATATTTTGACAAATTCTTTTCAAAATTCAAACAACAAATCATTATTTTTGATCGCAATTTTTTTGATTTTTCAAAAATTTCGTCATCTTTCAATACAATACAGATTTCATTTGTGCGTTTATTTTTTGTTCGCGTCAAATGCATTTCGTCAAAAATCAACGCGTCGTCGTTCGATTTTGTGTTTTTTGAAAATTACAAATTGATTTACGACAAAAAACGATTGTTCAATTCAATTCATCGTTTTTCAATCAAAAATTCAATATGAAATCGATCATTTTCGCTCAATTGCGAATCATCATGAAAAAAATTACAAAAAATTCGATCATTGCACAGAAAACAAAATTCGATTTGATCGAATCAATCGAAAAAATGAAAATCGAAATAGTCGAAAAGAACGAAAACGAAAAAAAAAAATGAAAAAAAAAATGAAAAGCAAAACAACGAATCAAAACATCAATTTTCAACGTTCAAAAAAAAAACACATGTGTTCAAAAAAATGCTACAGAAAATTTTTGAAAAAGTTCACGCTTTTTTTACATTGAAAAATTACAAAAAGTTTGTGATTGCTGTTCATTAAATCAACGTTACAATTAAAAATCATATAGTCAATGAAAGAAATTCGAAACGTTCGTTAAAAACAATTTTTTTCGAATTATTTGAAATGTTTCAAACAATTCGACGAAAAAACGTTCGAGTTGATCATGATTTGAATATACGTCGTTTGTGATAATTCGAACATGATTTGTATCGATACAAACAACGTTGAAAAAAAAAATTTCGATTTGATTTTACAAAATCGAACATACAATCACGCGTTGAAAATGCGTTTCGCGTGCAATTGACATTATAAATATCGACAAAAAAAATATCGATACGTTTCGTCACGAGAAAAATGATTTTTGAAATGACAATTCGTCGTTGTTTTTAAACGTGTTTATTTACATAAAAAATTTACAAAAAAAAAATATCGTCGTTGAATTTTTAAAATATCTTTTTTAATAATGTATGTTATTTACAAATTGCAACATCGAATCGACAAAATCGTTATCAACGCGCGCGTTATAAACGAAAAAAATTTACAAAAAATGTAAAAATACAATCGACAACATCGTTCGATCGATGATTTACAACGACTCGATACAAATCATAATGAAAATCGATTTTAAATCGAAATCAAACAACGAATTATGTTGCAATTGATTTACGTCATGATTTTTTTGTGTTTATTGCGAATTGACAAAGTTTTGCGCATTGAATTTCATCATATTGAAATCGTAAACGAGAATTTCAATCATTTTTGCATCAAATTGATGTTGAAATTTCGAAAAATTTATCAAAATAAAAATAAACAAAACATTGATAACGAATTCGTCAACAATACAAAATTAACAATGTTTTAAACATCAAATTTTTTTATTTCTATGACAATAAAAACGAATTTTGATTGAATGTGTTTCATTTATTCGCAAAATGAATTGTTTTGTTCGATTTTGAATTTAACGACAAAATTTTTCGACGATTTGATGTTATGAATCGCGTTGTCACAATCAATGTTTTTTTATGATATTGAATTTGATATTTCAAATTGAATGAATTTCGTTAACGTTTTTATTACAAACATCTCAAATTTTTTTGAGTAATTTTCGCAATAATTTTGCTAATATCGATGTGAATTCGAATTTTTTCGAAACGCACTCTTTTCGCAAAGACGATGTTCAATATTTTTTGATTCAAAAACGTTGAAATATTCGCAAATTATGTGACTGAAACGACTGAAATATGAAATATGACAATGTGACAATTGTTAAATACATTATCAATTGAAATAATAAATTTATCAAAATGCGAGAAAATTTTTTTAATTTTGACGATCAAAAAAATACACGTTGCAACGCATGCGACAAAGAATGCGATTGCGCATAATTGTTGTTCACTTTTGTCGATATTTGAAATTAGCTATCGATTTCTACGAAAATTTTTTCGTAGTGATTTTTTCGAGTCATATTGAAAAAAACTTCAAAGACAAAATTTTGAATTAATAAACAAAATTCAAAATCGTCACGAAAAAAATGACAATATCGAGCAAAAACAAATTTCGAAATGTTAAACAATGATTTGTCGACGAGTGCAAATTTGATCAACGATAATTCGTTTCATTGACATATATATATATCTTTTAGAACATCAATTTTTCGTTAATCGTTCGATGTCTTTTCATGATCGTTTTGATTCAAAAATTTTCAAAATAAATCGTACGTTATTGCATATTAAATATCGCAACTCGATTGAAACAATAAATATTGTGAAAAATGTTGTTTTGTCGTTGATATTGTCAATCGAAAAATGTTTAATCAATATTGAAATTCAAACGATTCATTGATTGAAATCGTTTTCGTGTAATATACGTTGCTGAAAATATATTTCAGTTAATTGTCGAAATTTCTACTATTCTTTCAGCATATATACTCGTACGATAATTTCAATTTATTTGTAAAAAGCTGAAACGATCAGTCGAATTTAAAATGAAAATTCTTTAACGTTCAAAAAGATTGAAATTGAAAACGTGTTTACGAAAATTGTCGATTGAATCATTTTTTATTTTTCACATCATTTGAGCATCGTTTTTCATTATGAATCACATTATTGCATAACAAACAACTCGTTCAATGATTACGATTTGAACAACATAAAACTATTGCTTTAATGCAATACACAGCAGCAAAATCTGTCTTGTTCAAAATTCTGAATCAAAATTTTGACATCTGTTTGATATATGCATTTACGTCTAAAACAAAAACGAAAATCGTTGTTTTATTGACTTTTATTTTAATTTTTATTATTTTTTTTTCACAATGACATGAAGTATGTCAATGCAATGTTTAATGAGTATTTTTTAATCTGTTAATATGTATTGATGCAAAGCGAATTTGTTTCTGAATGTTCAACGTTATGTGTTTTAAAATTATAATCATTTTCGCGAGCGCATGATCGACTCATCAATGCAAAATTGAACGAAAAGAACAGTTATCACGATAATCGAAAAAGAACAAAATCAAAAATTGAGCGTGACGAACACAGAGCGACTATAAATAACTGATTATTGAATGTAAATGATGCGAAAACTGAAATATTTTAAAGCAGAACGTGAAGAATTGACTGAAACAAAACGTGAAAAATTGATTGTAAATATATTTTGATTGATGAAAATGTGAAAATATTTGATAGTCGTCGCATAATGTTTATATATGCAAATAAAAAATCAATATTTTAATGAAGCGAATCTGATTGAATGATTTAGCGATTAAAATTGTAAATAAACATTTTTCATTCAAAAGATCGCGAGTTCGAATCGTATAATGAGCAAAATGCGTAAAAAATGATGAACAATTCGCTGAATTTCATGATTAAAAACGCGCTTTCTGATGCGAATGAAAATTTTCAAAATAATTGCATTGATAATTTGAAATCATTGCTAACATGTGAAATATAACAGACAATAAACATTACTTTTTTGTTGTTGTGACAACGTCGAAAACTGATGCTGAACGCAAAACAGAGAAAAAAAATGATTGAAACGTTGACGAGACAACGACGACTGCACAAAAAAATGACAAAACAAAATCGTGACGAGATGATGTATCAATGAAAAAAAAAGAAAATGTTGAAAACGTCGATCGAAAAAATAAAAACGATGTAATGATATTGACGAAACGAATGATAAAAAAAAAACGAAAACGAAAAAGAAAAAAATGAAAAAGACGAAAAAAGAACGAATCGAACAAATGTTTCGACAGATTTTTTGATTTGAATTGTAAAAGAAAAAAAAACGCAACAAATCGTAAAATTGCTAATGACTAGAAAGAAGAAATTGCAAAAAACGAAAAAAAAACGAATCGAACAAATGTTTCGACAAACTTCTTGATTTGAATTGTAAAAGAAAAAAAAACGCAACAAATCGTAAAATTGTTAATGATTAAAAAAAATCAATTTCATGTATTGATATGAAAAATGATTTATTTCGTTGTCATCGAAAACATGATCGCACGATCACAATTGAACGTGTGTGAAATTTACGACGTGATGAAAATTCAAAAACGCGCTAAATCGTGTCAGAAATACGTTTTTGAAATTCAAAATTTCGAATTACAACTCATCGTCATGATGAAAAAAACATTGCAACAATGTAATGTAATGATTGCAAATTAAAAAAAAATAAATAAAAACGAAAAAGATTGCGAAAACGAATAATAAACTAAACGAATTTGCGAAATCAATTTTGTCGATTTCGCAATATCAACATCACGAAATCATGATCATGAATTTATATGAAATGAAAATATCAAAACAATTTCATCACGATTAATGCACAGTCGATATGACATATAACATCTATTTTTGAAAAAATTTATATTAGTGCTTTCGCACGAATTGAAAGACTGAACATCGAAATCTAAAAAACAAAATTACATTAAATTAACATGAATAAAAATCAAACATAGCAAAATCATTTTAACATCATTGTTTTTATGAATACAACATGCAGAAAACATCGATTTGACAACGATAAATATATTTT
The DNA here is from genome assembly GCA_018902385.1 of Physcia stellaris. Classification (NCBI taxonomy): domain Eukaryota; kingdom Fungi; phylum Ascomycota; class Lecanoromycetes; order Caliciales; family Physciaceae; genus Physcia; species Physcia stellaris. Next base: position 214,029 of record JABSSW010000066.1, read on the forward strand.
TTTTTCATAGATTGTTATAATGATTACACGTTGTCAATTTTCTGAACTCGAAACGATGTTTTTCAACAATACTATTTTAAATGTGCTATTGTTTTTCTGTAATTCATAATGTAAATTGTCTTTGACTTTACATTATCGTGATTTTTAAAAATAAATGTTTTCGATCAAGAAAAAAGCAATGAAAATATGAACATTTTTTCGATGTTTAGATTATTTTTTAATATATTATACTCGTACGTTGACGAGAAATGATAATTAAAATTAAATAATCGTTGATTTTTTTGTTTGATATTATGCAATTACGATGATATTGTTCATTTCATTGACAACGATGCTTTTGATAAATTGTTGTTGTTTCGACATGTGAATATTTTCGCGTCAACACATATTCATCATTAACGTCGTTTGTAAAATCATTTTTGTCTACATGAATTTCAATTTTTTTTTCATTTTTTTTGTTGTTTAAATATCACGATCATCATCATCATGTCTCGTAACGCGAATCAGTTGATCATTTGTAAATGTATTATTGAATCGAAAATGAGTATGATTTTTGATATATGTTCAAACGTATTCGATGAAATTGTTATCAACGTCAATATTTTCGTCGTAAATGAAAATGCGAAAAAATGCGCACACGTTGACTGATGTATGCGAAACTTCGTCAACGTCTATCAAAAAACGAGTTTTTTCAATTTATTGAAATTTACGACGATCATACAATCTTTTTGACGAGCGTCAATCGTTTCGTTTCGTTTCAAATCATTCATTCGAAACAATTGAAAGCTTTGATTATTCAAATAAATTTCGAATTTCAATGTTCATAACATTGTTGACGCAATTTCAAATCATCGATCGAAATGCTCGTTCGTTTTGCATTTATTGCGTCGTCACGAACAATTGTGTTTTTCGCGTTTGTCGTCAAATCAAAACGTAATTTGAGACATGCGACGAATGTTGATGAAAACACAAAACGTCGAAATGTTCGTTGAATATGTTTTTTTTTTTTCGTTTCATTCGAAACGAATGAAACGATTGTTGATTTATAATGTAAATTCGATGCGCGTAAAAGTTTGCGATCGCAAAAATGATGTTTTCGATTTTTTTCAAAATTAAAAGTTTTTTTGTGTATGACAAAAACACGCGAACTCGTATCAATGCTGTAAAAACAACATTGTCGAGTTTCGAAACGTGTTTTTCGCAACGACAATCAAATCGTCAAAAATTGTTTATCAATCAATTTACGACAAGTCGCGAACGATTGCAAAAAATCGATTTCAATGTCGACAAAAATGAATCATTATTTTTGTCTCAAAATGAAAACGAACTCATGAATATGAGCACAAAAATTCATTTTGAACACGACGACAATTTCGACGATTTCGAGTTTGACGATTTCGAAATCGAACGATTCGATTTTATCGAATTTCAAATCGTTGTTTTCGCATCAATTGAAAAAACAAAAATTTCGAATTTCTCGTTCTACAAAACATTTACAATTTGAATTTCAAAATCGCGTCGCTTTCGCGTCGCAAAAAAAAAATTGTAAATGTGTTTTTAAAAAAAATTTGAAAAAATTCATTTTTTTGATTTATAAAAAAAAAGTATCAAACGACGTTGAATGAAAACGAAAAAAAATACTGAAAATTGTGTTGACGAAAAAGAATCAAACAAAAAAAAATGTACGAAACGTTGACGAAAACATCGTTTTCGAACATTCAAATGAGAAATATCGAATCAAACGACGAAAACGAAAAATAATGAAATGAAATTGTGATTTGAAATGAAATTGAACACAATTGAATTTTTGTTTCGAGAATAATCATGTTGTGTGTCGATTTCATTGCATTTTTCGTTATATACGAAATTGCAAAAAAAAATTTTGCATTGTTGTTTGATTATGAATTTTTTTGAATTTTTTTGAAACAATCATGTTCTTTTCGCGATTGTAAAACATCATTTTGTAATTTATATCAAATTTTTTCAACAATCAAACGATGCGAATGAAACGCGAAATTTGAAAAAATAAAATCGAACGTGTTGCGACGCAGAAAAAAATTTGACGTCGAACGTTGAATGTTTAAACATTATTTCAATGATCATGTATTGAAAATTTTGTTATGAAAAACGATTTTATTGCAAACATCGTTATACACGATATTATGAAAAAATTGACATTATTCGCATCAAAACAAATTTGCATTGTATTTATTTTTCATTTTTAAATTTCGTTGATTCGTTTTTTTTTTTTATTTTGTTGTTTTTTACATTATTCGTACGAAAATGTTTTTTAATAAATGCAATTGATTAATGAACAGTCTTTTTGTATTTAATAAATTTGATGCTGTCAAACAATTATTCTTTATAAATTGTGATTTGATTTGATTTTGTTGATGTTAAAATGTTTTGATGATGTTTAATTTTTGTTTTGAATAAAAAAATGAATTTTTTTTTATTATTTTGATATTTGCAATTTGAAATGATACGAAAACAACAATTTATAAATATTTAAAACGAAATGCTGATAATTATAACAATTGATCAATAAATATGATAAAACAAATGTTTTCATTTTCTATGTTGTTTTTTCATTTCATATGTGAATTCATGATCATCATTTCGTGAAATTGTTATTGCGAAATCGATAAAATTTAATTTCGCATTTTCGTTTAATTTTTTGTTTTTTTCTTCTTGTTTATTTTTTACACGACATTTGATCTTTCATTTTCACGACGATAAGTTGTAATACGAAATTTTGAATTCTAGAAATGTTTTTTTGACACGATTCAACGCGTTTCTATAATTTTCATCACGTCGTAAATCTCACGCACGTCAAAAATTAAAAAAAATTTTTATCGCGATGAAATGAATTCGTTCAACAAAACGAAATCAATAATGACATCGAATTTCATCATCGACGACGTAATTAATAACTAATTCAAATTGTTTTTTTAATGAATTTTTTTTTTGCAATTTTTTTTCTTTTTATCATTTCTTTCGCTCGTGCGTTTTTTCGTTTTTATTCTGTCACGATTTTTTTTTTTTTTTTTTTAATTTCGTTTATTTCGATCATTTTTTTATTGTCACGATTTTTTTATTTTTTTTTTTCAATTTCGTTTAGACGATCACATTCAAACGATCATTTCGTTTTTATTCTGTCACGATTTTCATTTTTTTTTTTTTCTTTTTTTTCACGATTTCATTTTCTTCACGTCTATTCTTCATGATTTTTTTTTTTTTCGATTTTTTTTTCAATTTCGCGCAGACGATTACAATTCAAACGATTATTTCATTTTTATTCAATCATGATTTTTTTTTTTTTTTCACGATATTATCACATCGCTTTTATTTTGTCATGATTTTTTTTTTTGTCATTTTCAATCGTTGTTTCATCGCGTTCATCATTTTTCAATCAAGTCAATCGACAATCTTTTTCTCAATTTCGTATTCTGCGTAAAATATTCACGAGTTTTCAACATTGTCATCACAACAACAAAAAAATGATGTTTGTTGTCTGTTATATTTCACATATTAGCATTGATTTCAAGTTAGTCAATTAGATGTCGAAGCGCGAATTCGATAATCAAACATTGTTATAACGTTTTCATTGAATTCAAAATTGTTATTGTTCGATTTTCTCAATTGTAGCATCAAATGTTCATCACACGAATCGAATTCGAACATTTTTTGAATGAAAATTTATCATTTACAGTTTAAATCGCAATTTTAATCACTAAATTAACAAGTCGATTTCATTTCGTTAAATCATTGATCATTTATTTGCATATATAAACACGATGCGTCATTCAAGAAATTCTACATGTTTTTTTCTTTTTCAACTTTTTTTTCATTCTTTTTTTTTTTTACAAAGTTTCAAAAGTTTGCTGATACATTTTTTTGATTTTTTTTTCTTTTTTTTTTTTTTTTTAGTTTATTCGTTTTTTTTCAATTTCTTTTTTTCAACAAAGCTCAAAAAGTTTGTCGATACATTTTTTTTTCGATTTTTTCAATTCATTCGTCAATTTTTTTTTTTTTTTTCGATCAATACATCAATTTCATTATTATCGTGTAATTTTTGTTTCATATTCAACATTGTTCAATCAAGCATTCGTTCATTTTTTTTCTCAATTTCGAATTTTGCGCATCGAAATTCTGATTTTCAACATTGTCACAACAATCAGAAAAGTGATGTTTTCTGTGATATTTCACTTGTTAATCGAAATTTCAAATTATCAATTCAATTATTTTGAGATTCTGTCATGTGCTCAGAAATGAATATTGTTTCATTGAGTCAAACTTGCTAGTTTCCGAAATTATCACAGAAATAAATTTTGAAAATAATCATCATTGCACACGCGACTCGAATTCGCAATGATGAATGAAACAATCATGAATGAAAACTGTTTATTTACAGTTCATATCGTCAAATTAAACAATCAATTTCATTTCGTTAAAACATTGATCATTTATTTGCATATATAATCACGAAACAACATTCAGAAATTTTTGCATTTGTGTCAATCATCGTTTCACGAAAATCAACATTCAGCACTGAACATATTCATTTAATTCTATTTAGTCGTTTTATTTTATCGTCACATTCTCGCAGAGATAATGTTTATTTTTCAAATTTTGAATTTGTTTCGTCTGAATCATTTGAAATTTGCGTCTATCATAAAACATTAAAAA